>JBCNJP010000010.1:106240554-106304168 GCA_039602395.1 Deinandra increscens subsp. villosa | reverse complement strand
CTTAGCTTCTACACAACATCCTTTCAGCGAATGTAGATTTACCATTTTAACTTTCTTGCTACGCTTTTAGATCATACCCAATGTCAAATGAAGATTTGGGTCCTGCGTGATGATGAAATTGTTCGGTTTCTTGTGTTCAGTTCTGCGGCTTTGGGTATCTATTCCTGATAATACAAAAGGGAGAAAATGGTTTAATGATATGATTGGTGTGGTGATAGGTTACTCATGAAGGGGTCATTTGGCTTGTGTTTTATCTCCAAGAATTCTAATCAAATCAATTAGCTACAAAGAGAAAGGGTCAAATGGGTTGAACCACAAGAAAGTCCGCCAGAACTCTATATTGAAGCATACAACCTCGAATCATTCTCTTCAAATGATTTAGACTAATTGATAATTATTTAACAAATGTTTAACTTTTATGTGTCAGCATACCTCTGACGGTTCAGAAGATGAAATTGTAATCGGGTCTGCAGGTGCATCTATTATCCTTGCTTCTGATTTCTCATTTGATAATCTGTCAAAAAAACAAGTGAACTCATCTCAAAATCAATTTTAAAAATTTAGTCATATCAACATTTTTAATTTAACATTCCACAAGATACTTACGTCGAAAGTATTGTGACCCAAATCAGCTCAATACAATCAACCCACAAGAGTCTTTGTTCAACGGGTACGACTCCATACGTTATAATGTGAGCAAATGGCCATAGCTTCCAACCGGCCTAATAAAAAGTTCAAAAACATAAAAACAACTTTATACTCCATCATATTTTATATTTCAATTATGAACAAGAGAATTTAATGTCTACTTACAGTCAACATGGGCGTAAATGTGGCCTTTAGTTCTTTAAAAATGGTAGATGGTGATTCAAACCGTAAAAGTCCAAGAACTACAAAATAAATGCTATTCCATACTGCTGACCATGCGGTTTGATCAAAGGCTACCTTAACAGGTACCACCCACCAATCTTGAAAGGGGAAAAGTGCCTGAATAAATCAAGAATGTTATGATCATTACATGAAACTAAATCCACAATAAAAGTATGCTTAAATGTACATTCTCAAAGTGATTATGTCATATTGAATATAATCAACTATAACAAAAACCTGGGGGAGGGGTTAGAAAGAGTGTTTTCGATATTGTTCCAATGTTTGAAGTTGTAATAATCAATTTGTTTGGCAAATTCTAATAATTTAAGAAATTAAGGTATAGTTTGCCCCAAAAAATGTCATTTTGTGAGACAAAAATGTAATAACATCTTGGATTAGTTTAAATAAATGGGTAAATTTTATTTATTTCGCCTTAATTAATCAGTTTTTTTTGTTGCAGGTAATATGATACTGATAATCAAAAATTGATTATCTGACCCCAAAATAATCAGTTTAAAATTAAGTTGAAATGTTTACCTCACAGAAATAATAGTAGTAGTGAGAAAGTGATCCGTGTAGAGTAAAGCCCACAAGGCCAGACCTAAACATGCGAGTTCGATCAAATTCCAAAAGCGGTTTTCCTTCACAACACTGCATGTTTTAACAATTAAACCATTTGTTATTTGAGCTAGCTATCATCATTTTTGCTAAAAGTGAAAAGAAAAATGGTTTCAAAGAAACAAACAAACAAACAAACAAACCTGTGCGATCCAATCTCCTATTGAATATACAACTCCACTTATCATCATTTTTGCCAAAAGTGGATTTTGTTTAAGAGCTTCTTCATATGCACTCCAATTGTGTTGAGGGGCATATCTTAGTATTTCATATATGGTCCAACCCTGTGAAATGAAAGATGTAGTGAATGAGATAACATATATCACATGATCTAATTTGATGTATTATTGATGTGCTATCCATCATAACACCAAATCAAACTCATACATCTAGTTGCTACAATACTCCTTTAAAATTGATGAATAAATAAATCATATTTTAAGTAAAGGGTTTGTGCTAAAAATCTCAAGAATGATCCTAATACAATCATGTAAGTTACATCTATCTCATCTGTTTTACATATTAGTCTTTTTATCAAGTAAACCATTTATATATTTCTTTCAATGCAATTCCACATTTTTTTAGCATGAAAAAGCAATAGAAACCCAATTTCCTACCGCTAAAGTTGAACTTTCTTTCACAAGATCTTAGCTTTAATAGGACCCAAACTAAAACTGTTTCTAAAGATCACTTCTTCTAGGTCCAACTAACTAGCAATAGAAAAGAACTAAAAAATCTCTACCACATAACAGATTCACAAGCACAAGAAACCCAATTACAGTTGGAATTTCTTTCACAAGATCTTAGCTTTGATAGAACCCAAACCAAAAGTGTTTCTAAAGATCACTTCTTCTACGTCCAACTAACTAGCAATAGAAAAGAACTAAAAAATATCTACCACATAACAGATTCACAAGCACAAGAAACCCAATTTCCTACAAATACAGTTGGAATTTCTTTCACAAGATCTTAGCTTTGATAGAACCCAAACCAAAAGTGTTTCTAAAGATCACTTCTTCTAGGTCCAACTAACTAGCAATACAAAATAACTAAAACATCTCTCCCACATAACAGATTCACAAGCACAAGAAAATCATATTTTCATACCCCCCCCCCCCCCCCTTCCCAAACCCCAAACTGCAAAACTATGAATTGATAAAATTGAAGGTAAAATGAAGTACTCACATGCCAATAATCACAATCAATGGTGAGCAATTTGGTAATACCAAAAGTACCAGCAGCAAGAACAATTGTGGCATTAATAGCTCTATCCATCAATTTCACAAAATCTTCACCTTCTTGATTTCCATTTCCATTTCCATTTCCATTACCACCGCCGGAAGAACTCGCCGCCGACGAAAACCCACCTTCAAAAGACAATCTTCCGTCACCACCACCAAACCCCCCAATCAATTGAACCTCTTTATCCCCTTCAATTTCACTCACCAAGCTACCCACTTGATGATCCGTAAAGTCATCACTCTGCACCGGAATCACATCCTGCTCCTTCGCCACTGCCTTCACCGCTCCGGCGCCGGCGCCGGAGAGATTCTTGGGTTTCGTCAAGAATTTGGGTGTTTGTGAAATGGGTGAAAATGATCGGAGATCTTTAACGGGTTTGTGAAGAGAGAGGAAAGCGGAATTAATGGAAGCAGCTGCCATTAAATCTGTGAAAATTTATCGCCGGAAAATCGATCGGTCTGCCTTTCTCCGATTCCGTTTGGGGGTAGTTGTGGTTTTATAGCAAAAGTGGTTATAGGTGGTCTTTAACTCTTTATGAAATTGTGATCTTGTGTTTCGCAGGACACGTGATCGTTTTGACTTTTGGTCAACGATCGGAATCTTGTGGATTGGGTAAAGGATGATGAGGGTTTTATGTTAATCGTGGAATGTGAGCCACTCGAATGTTGTATGTTTCGACCATGGATTGGTCCACGTAGGATTGAAGAGTACCTCAAGTTTTAAATGTCGATGGATTTATCTCAAATCTTCTCGAGTCGACAAACCATCTGTCTTTTATCCGAATGGTATTAGAGAATTAAAAGTAGAGTTTGGGATGGTCAAGATGTATCAAATTTGATTTTGACTCAAATTTAATTATGAATTTAGACGGTGTCGCACGGTTCTAACTATCTCGTTGAACTCACGAGTTGATTGATTATTATTAAAAAAAGTTTTAATAGCTAGAATCATCATATATATTCATATTTACCATTAAGTTGTATATTTGAAAACAGATCGTGTGGGTGCAGAAGTTTGAGCGAGGAGCTATAGGACCGGTAGAACACCGGCTCGGCTATTTCTGTATCTTTAAAGTTCATTCATGTAATGTTATAACCGAACACAAATTAAACAAATCAAATTGATCAATGGACATGTTGTTTTAGAATATGTAAAAACTAAGATAGTTAATATTGTAAGCTATTGAAAATAAGATTCTTGAAAAATAATATAAATTTTTTTAAATTAAACAGTTAAAAATTGAATAGAAGTGTCTAATGTGTTCGATTAAAGCTGAAACATTGAATGTCGTAATGATTCATTTGGCTTTAAGTAAGCCAAATAAATTGGTTGAAAAGTAAATGTTTATTTCCTCTCTGTCAGTCGACCGGTTTTAAGATGGGTCGAGTCGGTTAAATCAAAGAAACTGTTATTTTAACTATTGAAGTGAATCAGAAAACATCTATGAAAAGCCTTTCATAACCCATGCAGTTCAATTCAAGATATCAATAATTTAACAACTTTATGTAAATTACCAACTTATTATATTTTATCAAACAATAAACTCATACTTTCTAAAACTACTTTTAAATATATACTAATGTTATTATAAGATCAAAACTTTTGGAAGAAAAAAAATGTACTACTTCTAGACTAGAAATGATGGATATATAAATTACTGATATATAAAATTGTTTTATCTCTGTTAAATTGAAATAAATAAAATTGTTTTCACTGCACTTGTATAACATGAAGAACGTTTTCGGTTAATTTATGCGGGAAAAATGTTTATTTAGCAACATCAAATATAATAATGTGGTTAAAAACGCGCAGCAACACGCGAGCTCCAATACTAGTATATATAAAAACGGTATTGGGGTGTGTAATAGCAAGACATACGTTGTCAAATATGTGATATAGAAATATTTTTTATATTTAAATAATTATCATTAAGAATAAATTTTGAGCTACCATATATAATTACGTATAAAAATTCAAATAAAAATTATATTGCTTAAAAAATATGGACTAAATTACAGCAGGAGAATGGAGATCGAGGATGAAATTTGATCGAAATTTCAGCAGGAGTGGAGTCGTTGCAATTCTCGTTCAAAGGTTTTAAGGGGTTTTTTTTTGTAAAATTACAATACTACCTCTTTTATTAGAAAACTAACGGAAAAAATTAACTAGGTTAGTGTAAAGGTTAAAACATGGAACAAGTTTTCAAATAAAGGGTAAAACTTAAAAGTTTTTTTTTTAAAAGTCAAAATCCAAAGTTTTATAAAGTATAAAGGTTAAAAATTGTAATTTAGTTTATGGATAAATCTTGATAAAATTTTATTTTAATAATTGGTAAATAATATAACGTACTACTGTACTATAGGACTTTATCATGGCCAAGTTGTATCATGTGTGGCATTGTCAAATGGGCCAATCAATCCCTGGCTTTGTTGGGCCCACGTTATGTGAATGATATAATATAATGCAGCCAGAAAAATATCTACAACATTTTTTGTGGTTTAAAAATGGTTCACCACAACTTGAATTTAAGACTTTAAGGTAATAATTGTATGGTTGTAAGAACTGCGTCCATTGATAATAGTTAATTTCTCCAATTGTCTCTACACATTGGTCTTGGTGGCTTTTTTTTGTACCCTTTCTTCAATTCGTCTCCACCACATTAAGTTTATATTCGTGTATTTATTTAATTTAATTATCTGTAGATCAATTTAATAACTTGATGAAAAGTTGTGTATAATATAGGAATTCAGACCTGTAAGTTGTTTTGTTAGGGTTGTTTACGGGCTAAGTTTAAGACGAGCCAGTATAAAATCAAGCTTAAGCTAGTGAATCGAGTTGGCTCAACTCGACTAATTGTAGTCGTGTTTAACTCCCCTCCTACTCGCTTATGTTTTTGATAGTTTTGTGTGTTTCTTTTTTATAAAAACCTTAAATAATATGTTAATATGTTAATCATAATATTTAAAAATGGTTAGAGATATGGTTGGATGTTTAAGATCATCATTTTAGTTATTTTAGGTAAGTTATTTGAGTTTGTTTAGGTGCCTTGTGACTCGAAAGTTATTGTTTAGTATAAACTAGATTTTTACTACTTGTGTGTTATCGTGGGGATAACGCCGGTATACAAAACGATTATATCACTAAAGTATAATGTAAAGAAAACGAAAATGAAAAAAAAAACAACGCAACAACTTAAAATTAGAAGTCTGATTAATATAACACTATAAACAATTACATAATGTAAGGGAAATATGTGAAACTAAAATCGAAAACCAAGGAAATGCTTGAATTTTTTAAAAGAACGAAAAAAATACTAAAAAGTGTTGCCGCTCGGATAACATGGTCACGTAAAACAATTGAATTGCTGTAACGTTACGTAAATACTAAAATAAAAAGAATTTAAAAGTAAACGGTAAATACAAAAATAAAAAGTAAACGATAACAAGTGAAACAAGATAAATACTAAAATAAAATGAACTTGAAATTGAAACTCCTAAAATAAATCCAAATCCATGCAAGACTTTAATTTCAATATATGATGCATATAGAATTGAAGCTTAGGAAGTAGTAGATTAATTTGTTGAGATAAAGATAGAATTTGAGTCATCTTAAGTGTTGGTTTCGATTTGAATATTAATTACTTTTTATCTTTAAGTTAGTTTATCCTTTCACAACTAGTTTAATACTTGTAATTGGAATTGCTTTAGTAGTTTATCTTTTTCTTTTCTTGATTGAATTATATTCGTAAGAACTTTGTTCTCATAAACATTGGTTAGATTTGAGACACTGAAATCATATTGGTTTTGAGTCATTGTTGCTATTATCTCTATCAAACTCACATATCTTTCTACTACTATTAGTTCTATATCAACTTACTAGGTTGGTAACCCGTGTAGCACACGGGTTGAATTTAGGTTTATAATATTAGCTAAATATAAAAAAACAATTAAGAAATTTGAAAATTATAAATGAAATAATTAATTATAGAATATTAATTGATAATTTAATACATTAAAGATGACAATTTCCTAATTTGTTTCCTTAAAAAGACTTAAATTATTGAGTTTATTGAGTAATTTATCAATTCTACATTATGTTTGTTACTTTTTTTAAAATGAAAATTTAGTTTAGATAAAATTGGTAATTAGTTTAATTGGTAATTTACTAAATTAACAATTGAATTTAGTTTTGACATGTGCAATGGTGATGTGGACACCTTAAAAAGAAGACACGCTGACACGTGGAAACCATTTTATTACTTTATTAGGATTAAGATATCACGTTAAAAATTTTAACCTCTAATTTAGAACACCATAATAACGTTCGGATACTATCGGACTAGAAACACATGGGTTCTTGGACTCCATTAATCACTTTGGTTGCAACCAAATTAAACATGGGCCAAAGGACTATAATAACTTTAAGGATCACGTGGGCTGCTAGAAGGTCACCAATAGAATTCTTTTGTTTCTTTCTTTCTTATCTTTCTTATCTTTCCTAATGATGAATCTTGTCCTGTGTGTCGTAAATTTTGTTTGGATACTTTTGGCGAGCATGTTGTCTATTGTAAGGAATTGCTTGGGTTTAAATACAGATATGATTGGGTAAGGGATGTTTTGTTTGATGTTCTGAAACGGGCGGGGATATCAGCTAAAAAGGAGGCCCCTGTAAACTTTTTGACGGATCCGCTTGAGGGGAGGTCTACTTTGCGGCCGACCGATGTTCTTGTGTTTGGTTAGACAGGGGGGAAATACGCTTGTGTTGACCTTACTAGTGTGTCCCCTCTTGTGGGATTCAGGGACAATGGGTTCACAGCGGGGCAAGCGGTGCTGAAGGCAGAAGCCGGCAAAGTTGCTAAACACGAGAAAACATGTCTTGAAAATCAATACTTGTTTATCCCCTTCGCTTTCAACACTTTTGGGTTTCTTGCCCCGGAGGCGGTTGAACTTTTGCGCAGGGTTCAACACGTCGTGCATTATAACTTGTCTTCTCCTAAGCCCCAAAACTTTGTTTTCAGTAGAATAGGGTTCGCTATCCAAAAAAGAATTGCGGTGCAGCTTGTTGCTCGGTTACCCCTCACTTCTTTGTAATTGCTTTTTCTTCATAAATGAACTTATGTAATATTGTAAAGTTTTATAAATTAGATTGATCAACAATGTCATTGTTTGGCCAGGTAATTTAGTGAAGAATCTTATACTAATATTATTTGAGTTCTTTATTAATGTAATTAGCAAAAGAAATTCTTATTCAATCGGAAATATGCTTTACACGTCGGTTTTCATTATTAGATGCCTTTAAACGAACGGGATGACAGGTTTTTGAGTAAAACATCGAGTTACACTAAAAATAATGTGTAATAATAAAAAAGGTCCTACCGAGATTTGAACTCGGGTTACTGGATTCAGAGTCCAATGTCCTAACCACTAGACCATAGGACCACTTGTTGTTATATTTCATTAATTATGTTATTTAACCTATATATTGTTAAATATCTTGTAACTTATTTGACTTGAGGTATTGACCAGCAGTTTAGACTCTAGCACTATAACACCGTCAAAATTATTGGAATACAAGGATATATATAAAATACTCCTGAACTAATTATATATCTAAATTTTAAATGTATAAACTATTGCCTAAATATTTTGGAAAAAATATAAATGATATTTCAAAACATTTGTGAAAAAAGAAAACAAAACTTACGGCTTAACCTTTTTACGGACATAAATTGTAAACTTCTAAATTTCGTGTATGATTTGATTTTCTTTAAAATAATGTTTATCCGATTAAGATATGGTTATTTAAAAAGCTCACGTCTCGTGACTCGTTCTAAGCTTGTTTGAGAATCAAGAAAAAGATCGAAATCACCTCGAGTTTAAACGAGCTGAGCCTCAGTTTGTAAAACTACATGTGATGTTTCAAAACAAAATGTGATAAAAACTCAATGAATTTCTTGGTATATGGTCAATACTATTGACATGGGAGTTTTTTGCGGAATTGATATGTATTCATGTACATAGTTTTGTTTACATCTTGGGTATAAGAGGGATCCTATTTTGGGTGCCACAGCCCCTTTTCTAGTGCCTCTTGTTGTGGGTTTGTTGAGTAGTAGAGAGGTCATATTGATTTTTGTGGCTCACTCGTTAGTTGGTTTATTAGTTTGCTTGTTTGGTTTATTTAAATTAAATCTTGAATTGTAATATATATGTATAGTGTATACACAAGGGCGGATTGAAGCTTTGGTCAGAGGGTGGCAAGGCCCCATTCAAATTGAACTAAGTACTCATAAATTTTTTACATATTTTACTAGGCCCCTTTTCAAAAATGTTAAAGACACCCCTTGACATCCGATTATGAGTTTATGACAAACCAAAAGGTTGGTAAAAATTTGGGGAAAAACTCTTCATCCCTTAGTATCTAGGATTCTTTTTTTTAAAGGTCAATGGTAAAAGCGTCCCACATCGACTAAGAGCAGACACTACTAGGAAGCCCAAACCTATTGGCGGGACCCATCCTAGAAAAAACCCCTTATCACGCAAACGCGATGCACCAGAAAGAAAAAAACTTGTGGGCTTTCAAGAATCAAACTCGAAATCTTAATGTCACGAGTCTCTTCATTATCACTAGATAACACTAGGGCATAAAGCTTTATTGGTTGTCTAGGTTTCAGTAGTTAGTTTTTTCTTTTCTTTTTAGGCCATAGTTCATTTTTCAGTTTTGTCAATTTTTTACTTTTCTTTTTCTACCTATTGATTTATCTCTTAATTTGATTTTACTTTAATAACCTACGTCCACTAGTTTTTCACTTATGAGATGTCATATGACGTATGTTTGTTTCATGTTTGTGTTGGTATAAGTTTTATTAAAAGTATATGACTATACAAGTTTTGACGTTAATTTTATTTAAAAATGTAACCGGGGATGCTTCTCAAGAGTATAATGTTAAGATGGTTAGGTCCGCCCTCAATTTCTATTTGCTCGAGCACAATGATCATAGCTTCACTTGGCTTAAATGGGCCCAAGTAAAGTGTGTGCGTTTGTTTGGAGAGCAAGTTTGGATAGGATCCCATCCAAAGTTAATTTGAGTAAGAGGGGTGCTCAGGTCAACATATTGTGTGTGGGGTGTCATTCTTTTGACGAGACCTTGGATCATATTCTTGTTAATTGCCAAGCTGCTAGGGGGGTTTGGGCTTTGGTGTTGAATTGATGTCAGGCGTCGGTCTCTAGCTTCCACTCGGTTTCTGAAGCATTGCTGTGTATTATATCGTGGCGGTTGAAAAAGGTAGAGAAAAAGATTGTTCATGGCATTTTTATGTTTACTTTTTGGTTTTTGGTGTGGTGGAAAGCTTGAAATTCTAAGATTTCAAAAACGACTAGCTTGGTGTAGATGTGATTTTTTGAGATATTATGTCCCTCTTGTTTTTTTTTATATAAAAAAGGGTTATTGGATTTAAATAATTCTAACTATCATTTTTTTGGCCAACAACATTTCCAACTTATGAATTTTCCCCTGGCACTCCCAACTATCAATATATTTTCCTCAATCACTCCCTCCGTTATTTTTCTTTAACCCCGTTAGTTATCTGCCTACGTGGCCATCCTACGTGGCTTATTTTGAATAAAAATAGTAATTAAAATGCCACATGTTAGATCACTTCCTTAAAATTCCCAACACCACCTCATGACTGGACCTAGACCCACCACCACTGCTGCCTGAACACAACACCACCACCGTGCCGTCATCCTCTTCTACAAAGAGCAGCTCATCACGAAGTGGATTTAGATGCAACACCACTACCGGCGGCAGCCTGAACGCAACACCACCACCGCCACCGTCATCCTGAACACAACAGATCCACCACGACGTCTTTGAACAGCAACTGGAGTTGGTTGCGATGGTAGTTTCAGTTAGTCGTAGACCTGGGCGACGATGGTGGTCGTGGATCTGGGTGAATGTGGTTGCGATGGAGGTTCTAGTTAGTCGGAAATGGTGATGATGGTGCCAATTTGTCATCCTATGGACATCAGAATTCTTTGATGGCAATAATAATCGATCTTCTTGTGGGCGGATTTGGATTGTGGGCGGCGGCGGATTTGGATTGTGGGGTGGTGGCAGAGAGGGCGTTGGAGCTGCTTTGTACGGTGGCGGAGGGGGGGGGGGGGGAGGGGCGATGATGGTGTAGGTGATGAGGAGGATGGAAACGACGAGGGGGAGGGGGGCGATGATGGTGGGGGTTTGTTGGGTGACATTGTTTTATTTATTTATTTATTTTTGCTTAATTTTTTGTCTTTTATTTGGGAATTAGGGGAAAGAAACCGCGTAGACAGCCACATAATCATTTTATGCCATGTAGGACAGCTACGTAGGCAGATGACTAACATAGTTAAAGTAAATTAGTGGAGGGAGTGATAGAGGAAAATATGCTGATAATTAGAGTGCTAGAGGAAAATTGGTTAGTTGGAAGTGTTATTGACCAAAAAATGATAGTTAGGATTATTTGAAGCCAATAACCCAATAAAAAATAGAAGTAAACTCCCCTATCTAATATGGGACTCTTGTGTATTTTTTCTTTTTTTCCTCTCATGTAACCTATAGCATCTTGCTAGATTCGCTTTTTAATCAATTTGGCCGTTAAAAAAAACAACTTGAGTTAGATGTGATATGTTTTTACCTCCTTTTTATATAATGAGTTTGTTTTTTACAGTTTTATATTTTCATATGCGGTTTTTATAGAATCTTTTGTGCATTTTCTAACGCATAGTTGTACGCAACGTGAATTTTTCATAAGTCTAGAGTGTTTGGGTATGAGGTTTCTTCTTTTATTTGTTAGCTTCAGATGTGGTAAACATAGTGGGTTCAATTTTTACAAAAGGTATGTGTGATGATTTAATTGTTAACAAAAAATACAAACCAATTAGGGTTTTAGAAACTTGTAAAAATGACTTCGATTTATTTAACAGCAAATATACCATAACTCATAAATTACCCATTATACTAAATCACACCATTAGTGAGTTTGAATTCAAGACCACTAACTAAGCTAGTAAGAGCCTAGTCCATATCACCTAAAAGTTGTTGGACACAATTGATATTTGGATGATGAATGAACTAGAAATTGAACAAGATATTCACGTAATGCTTTGAATAAAACTAGACTTTCAATTGATTTTGTGGGGTGTAAAACCCAAAACATAAACCATCCTATTTATAACAGAAACTTGACCGACCTAATCTATGAATTCTACCCACCTAATGCAACATATCCTAAACTTAATAAAATAATAAAAAACTCTTCAAATAGATATCCTAAATCTAAACTTACGTAACCTATTCAAACTTATAATATATTAACCAATTAACCCTCCAACTTTTCCATCCTTTCAATGTGCCCCCCATATTAAGATTAAGTCATCATTCTCCCCCTTAATCTTAATATGAGTTCTTTCTCATCACATCAACGCTGGCTCGTCCTCTTTTGATTTTGGACACTCAAAAGCATAGTGACCATACTCTTGACAAGAATAACACTTTATGTCTCTTTTATCACGATAATTATCTCGTTCTCTCCGGTCTTCATTAGATTGAAACCGGCCACCTCGACCTCTACCATTACCACGACCTCTTCCTCGTCCACGGTAGCTTTGACTTGAGCACCCCCGGCCACAACTTTCACAACAAGACTCATCCTTTTTTAAACCCTCCTTTTCATTTGTTTTAGATAACATTAATTTACTTTGATTTTCTTCCTTTTCATCCGGTTCTTTAACTCGCTCTTCATATGCCTTCAACCTTCCAACGGCTTCTTCAAACGGCATAGTATCAACTTCTGAATATTGTTCAATTGAGGCAACAATAGGAAGAAACTTTCTAGGGACCGATCCAAGCAACTTTCTCACGATAACTTCATCATCGAGACTTGAGCCAAGATTACTAAAATTAATAGATAACCCACTTAATTTTCCCGCGAACTCATCAATCGACTCGGTATCTTTCATCTTCATCAACTCCAACTCACTTCTAAGAGTTTGCAAACGCGCCTTTTGCACTCTTTCGGCTCCAAGAAATCGAACACGAATAGCTTCCCACACATCTTTAGCATGATTATGTTTTGCCACTTGAACCAAAATATCTTCGGGTAGAGTTTGAAAAATTACCGCCTTCGTCGTGTAATTTTTCCTTGCTTCAACGGCCGCTCCCGTCACCGGATCTATAGCTTCCCAAAGGCCTTGAGCTCTTAAAATTGTCTCCATCATAATCGACCAACTCGTATAGTTTGTAGTCGTTAGTTTCGGACATTGCAACGAGATGTTCCCTTGATTATTTGTTGGTACCACTGCACCTGCACCCGCACCCGGATTTCTGTCCGCCATATTTTATGAAGTTTCTTTTTCTTTTGCTCCTTTTTTCTTCCTTCCGTACGTCAATTAATTGACAACTTTTGACTTGTGAATGACAAGTCTTAATTTCCTTGGACTCTGCCAAACCTGCACACAAAAAACAAAAGAAACTTGCCCTCCTTCTTTATTTGTTCACGCAACTACAAAACCCTACTCACGTTTTGTTTTTATTCAAAATCACGCAGATTTTTTTCTTCATCAAAATCACACAGATTTTTTTCTTCACACAGATAACCCTCAAATCACACAGGTTTGAGTTTATTGGATAACAAAGGTCCAATAGCCAAGATCACACAGGTTTTGGTCTTCTCGTCTCCTCCCTCCGATCACACAGGTCGGTCTCGAACTTCTACTCTTATTGGATCACACAGGTCCAATAGCCAAGATCACACAGGTCTTGGTCTTCTCTCCCCGATCACACAGGTCGGTCTTGAACCACGAAGGTTTTTCTTCTTCTTCCACTCGACTCACACAGGGTCGTTTTCTTCCTCGACTCACACAGGGTCGTTTTCTTCCTCGACTCACACAGGGTCGTTCTTCTTCCTCGACTCACACAGGGTCGTTCTTCTTCCTCTCCTCCCACGATACGAGCCTATGCTCTGATACCAATTGTTGGACACAATTGATATTTGGATGATGAATGAACTAGAAATTGAACAAGATATTCACGTAATGCTTTGAATAAAACTAGACTTTCAATTGATTTTGTGGGGTGTAAAACCCAAAACATAAACCATCCTATTTATAACAGAAACTTGACCGACCTAATCTATGAATTCTACCCACCTAATGCAACATATCCTAAACTTAATAAAATAATAAAAAACTCTTCAAATAGATATCCTAAATCTAAACTTACGTAACCTATTCAAACTTATAATATATTAACCAATTAACCCTCCAACTTTTCCATCCTTTCAATGTGCCCCCCATATTAAGATTAAGTCATCAAAAGTGGCTTTGATATTATTTTTAAACAGTAAAGGCCCGAAACCAGGAATCATCCTGGTAAATGGATCACACTTTCGTATGAATAACAGTGTTTAGAGACCCGGCTCATCCACGCTCCAAGACAAAACTCACATCTGAAAAATATCAAAACCCCCTCACACAATTTAAAGCAAATTGTCATAGACGAGACCCTGATCCCACAACCACAATTAAAAATGGCTTTGATAGTCTTTTTCATGAATTGTGTGGAGAAGCGCTTTAAAACTTGCTCTTTTTCATGAATTGTCTAAACACTTCCCCTAAGATTGAGCGTGGTTACAAGCCTACAACTTTTTGGCTAGAAAGAAAAAAGCTTAGGTTTTGATGAAAAATCCAGAATGAAAAAATATTAAGAATTTCATGGATAATCGACACAAATTCAGCGGCAAATAGCGACTCGGACCCCATGTGTGGAACCACCACAACACAAGCATGAATTAGGCAAAACTAGTTGTGGGTTCTTTATTTCCTGTGTAAATTGCCAGCCTAATCAACCAGCCTGGAAAGAGCTGGTCTCAAGTTTCACTTCAAAAAGCTTCAGCTTTCATCACTGCTTCACACAATTCTACTACTCATCTTCCATCTTCATTTCAACTGAGGTAACAACTCCTTATAAATCAAACCTATTTTGCCCCAAATTTCCATTGTTCAGTTCAAAACCCTAGTCACAAATTGAGCTCAATCTTATCTTGTTTCAGTACTGGTTGATAGCATTGCTTTGAATGGATCTCCGGGGTTAGTTCTTGACATTTTGATTGGAGTTGAACTGCCGGTTCTTGATTTCTTTTAGTTTTGTGATATATATATATAGAGCAACCCATTGCTTGTTTTGTCTCAGTCTTGAAACTCTAAGCCTAATTCATCTCTAGTTTTGGGGATTTTAAGATTATGAGTTCCAAGAAAATGAGTTTCTTGAATCTTTAAGTTCAAATTACCATCAATTTGGGGATTGGGTCATTCATATCTTCAAGAAATGAGTTTCTTGAAGTTGGGTTTCTTAAGTTCCTACTGTCTACTCCTTTTGTTAGCCGTATGATCGTGTCAAGATTGAATCTTTAAGTTGGAATCATCATCAATTAGGGGATTATAGAATTCATATGTTCAAGAATCAAGTTTCTTGAAGTGGGTTGCTTGAACCTTTTACTTCAAATTATCATCAATTTGGGGACTGAATCATTCAAATTTTCAAGAAATGAGTTTCTTGAAGTGGGTTGCTTGAACTTTTAACTTCAAACTATCATCAATTTGGGGATTGAATCACTCATATCTTCAAGAAATGAGTTTCTTGAAGCGGGTTACTTGAGTTCTTGCTGTTTAATTCGTTTGACGTGTCAAGATTAAATCTTTGAGCTCAAATCATCATCAATTAGGGGATTAAAGTATTCAACTTTTCAAGAAATGAGTTTCCTGAATCGGCTAACTTTCGTTCTTGCATTTGTTATCTGTGCCTATTTCAATCCATCATCATCATCTCATTTATTCAGTCCTGCTGATAGCTACCTAATTGCCTGTGGTTCTTCACAAAATATCACATTTCTTGGTCAAACCTATGTTCCTGATTCAGATCAACTGTCACTGGCTTCTTTAAACAGTCATGAAATTTCAGTTATAGTCGAATCCAATTCCACTGTCCCATTACCTGTTCACCGATCGGCCCGAGTTTTCACCACAACAACCTCTTACCAATTCAAAATCAAGAAACCGGGCCGCCATTGGATACGCCTATACTTTTACCCCATCCCGGGTCACAACCTTACATCATCTTCATTAACCGTAGTAACCGAAAACTTTGTCCTCCTAAGCAACTACACATTCAAAAACTACAATGGTTCGAATCATCTGTTTAAAGAGTACTCGATAAATGTTGCTTCTGATTCATTGCTTTTAAACTTTATCCCTTCAAACAGTTCAGTTGCATTCATCAATGCGATTGAAGTCGTCTCTATCCCAGACGATTTGATTCCAAATGAAGCCAGTTCTGTATTCCCAATTACCACGATTAGCGGTCTTTCAGATCAAGCCTTTGAAACAGTCTACCGTTTGAATATGGGCGGCCCGAAACTCACGCCTCAAAACGATACACTGGGAAGAATATGGGAAAATGATCAGAAGTATCTTCATGTGAACGGGTCGGCTGCAAATGTGTCAATTAACCCTTCAACGATAAAGTATACCGAAAGTGTCACACCTGAAATCGCACCAAATTGGGTGTATGCAACTGCTCAAACATTGGGAGATGCTAATGTTGCTGATTTGGACTTCAATATCACTTGGGTACTTCCAGTTGATCCCGATTTCACTTACTTTGTTCGTGTCCACTTTTGTGATATCGTGAGCACATCTCTAAACACCCTCGTGTTCAATGTGTTCATAAATTCCGAGAATGCTTATCCTGATCTTGATTTATCGACCTTAACCGGTAACCTTGATGTGCCTGTTTACAAAGATTTTGTCTGCAATTCATCAGATAGTTTAGGAACTTTGACTGTAAGTATCGGTCCTGATACTGTTGCGGATGATCAAAACGCAGTTTTGAATGGTCTTGAAATCATGAAGATTAGCAATGCGGCTAGAAGCTTAGACGGGATGACTTCCGTGGAGAATCTTGTTTTGTATCCCTCGAAGAAAACCAAGAAAACCGGGTTGGTTATAGGATGCGCTATAGCCGGTTTGGCTGGTATAACCGTCTTAGTTCTATGTTCCTGTTGCTTTGTGGCCAAAAGGTCGAAAACGGGTGATAAAAAACCGTCATGGTTACCACTTCCGTTACACGGAAACTCGCTCACTATGACGAAAACATCCAATGTTTCTCAGAAAAGCGGGACGGCAAGCTGCATCTCGTTGGCTTCGTGTAGTCTTGGTAGAAACTTTACAATTCAAGAAATCATGGAAGCAACAAACAGATTTGATGAGAATCTGCTTCTTGGAGTTGGTGGTTTCGGGCGGGTTTATAAGGGGACAATGGAAGACGGGTCTCACGTCGCAGTTAAAAGAGGAAACCCGAGATCCGAACAAGGGCTCGCGGAATTCAGGACCGAAATCGAGATGTTATCGAAACTTCGACACCGGCATTTGGTTTCACTTATCGGGTATTGTGATGAACGGTCGGAAATGATCCTTGTCTACGAGTACATGGCTAACGGACCGTTAAGAAGTCATCTATACGGGACCGATTTACCACCGTTATCATGGAAGCAACGGCTCGAGATCTGTATCGGGGCGGCTCGAGGTCTACATTACCTTCACACGGGCGCAGCCCAGAGTATAATCCACCGCGATGTCAAAACAACCAACATATTACTAGACGAAAACTTCGTAGCAAAAGTGGCGGATTTCGGGCTCTCGAAGGCCGGCCCGTCTCTCGACGAAACCCACGTCAGCACCGCCGTGAAAGGTAGTTTCGGGTATCTCGATCCCGAGTATTTTCGAAGACAACAACTAACCGAAAAGTCAGACGTTTATTCATTCGGTGTCGTGTTAATGGAAGTCATCTGTTCCAGACCGGCTTTAAACCCGGTCCTTCCGAGAGAACAAGTCAACATCGCCGAGTGGGCGCTGACGTGGCAAAAGAAGGGGATGCTGGACCAAATCATGGATGGAAACCTCGCCGGAAAAGTGAATCCGGCGTCTTTGAAGAAGTTCGGGGAGACTGCGGAGAAGTGTTTGGCTGAATACGGGGTTGAGCGGCCGTCGATGGGAGACGTTTTATGGAACTTGGAGTATTCGTTACAACTCGAAGAAACTTCGTTGGCGTTAACGGAACCTGATGATAACAGCACGAATCATATCCCCGCGATGCCGTTGACTTCGTTCGAGCCGTTTGAGAACAGCATAAGTATGATTGAAGGGGCTCATTCATGCACAGATGAAGATGCTACTAGTGCAGTGTTTTCACAGCTTGTTAATCCACGAGGAAGATAGTTTGTTTTACCGTTATTGTATGGTTGCTGTTTAGCTTTTGTTTGTGTTTTTGTAACCGGTCAAACAGATTAAAATTGTCTGCCAGTTTTTGAAATGTAGAAGTTTTAGAATTGGATAGCTTCATAAATGGTTTTAAAATGAAGAGTAATTGTTTAAAAATGTGTATATGACTAATTTAAAATGAAGAGTAATTGTTTAACCTTAGTTTTTCGTCTTTTACGTTTATTCCTTTTATCATTTTTAGTCCAAAGTTTTTAAAAATTTGATTTTGATGCCTTACATTTCATTTTTTATTAATTTTGGTTCAAAATCTAAAATTCTACTAAAAGAACCATTAGTTATTTTAGTCATTTACCTTAACTCTTGGTCTAAGTATTTGTTTTATTTTGGACTAAAATATCTCTCAAGTGGGATTAACTGACGGTTCTGTTAAATGAATTTTAGATTTTGGACCAAAATTGATACAAAAAATAAAGTATGAGACACCAAAGTCAGATTTTAAAAAACTTTAAACTTAAAGGGATAAAAGGAGCAAACGTCAAAGACAAAAACGAAGTATACTCTAACATGAAATATATAAGTGTTCTAAACACAAGGTATAAATGTAAATTATTTCCTTCTTTTTTCCTCCTTTTAACTCGGAAACACATAGAACCATTACAATACTTTTTTTCTTTCGAACTTTGAAACACGAATAAAATCAGACTTTTCTCTCCCACTCTCATTCTTTTCTCTCTTATTTCTCTCTCTTCTTTTCTTTTATCTTTTCTTTTATTTATTGAACTCTTAAACAAAAGCGATCTTTACTTTTATTTATTAAACTCAAAATTTATTAAACTCTAAACAAAAGCGATCTTTACTTTTATTTATAAAACTCAAAACAAAAACGTTAGTTACAGTCACCTATATTTGTGTGAACGATATGGATCCCGTCTAATAGACAAGGATGGGCTCCCATATTAGACGAATGAGAGAAGGGAGGTTGGGAACATGTGGGGAGTACTTCATTAAGAGCATTTACAACAACTTATTTATCTTTATCTTTATAATTTACTAACAAAACGCATTTAATCATAAAATTCTAAGACTTATAATACACACCCCACATCACATTCTTTATCCTTAAAAATACCATATTTATGTAATGGATTGGTATATTTACCAATCCCTTATAATTATCTTTTAAAATTCAAGGATAAAGCTTTATTATAAAGATGCCAATGTAAGTCAAAAAATAGATATTTCTTATATTTTTCTTAAATTTTAAGGATAAGATGTATTATAAAGATGCTATTGTGAATGCTCTAAACTACCCTAAAAAAATGTGACGAGTGGGAAGACGGTTAGAAAGAAAGCAGCAAAAACACCCTCCCCCTAGGCATTACACCTATCATTGTGTGAACGATATGGATCCCATCCAACAGACAAGGATTGGGCTCCATATTAGACGAATGAGAGAAGGGAGGTTGGGAACATGTGGGAAGTACTCCATTAAACTACCTTTAAAAAATGTGATGAGTGGGAAGACGGTTAGAAAGAAAGCAGCGAAAACACTGCAATAGGCACGAATGTAACAAATGTAAAAAACTAGACTTATATCGCGATACCACATATTAACATACTGATAGAGAAGTATTAGAGTTTATTTCACACCAGATGCAACATAAAACAACAAAACTGCAATAGGCACAAGTATGAAGTATTTCACAATCTAATACCTGTAACTTCATATGTATATTACAATCCCCAAATCAAGCTCTTTTCATAAACGCGATCGAATGAACACCTTCTTGACATCGGTTTTTGCAGGAGCAGATTTCTCATTGGATTCATCCGAATCATCCTTACGAGGATCCAAATCCTTGGCACATAAGATTGAATCTTCATCATCAAGTCTTATAATATGCAAATCCTCCTGCATTTTCTCCATTCGAGCTTGCATCTCCTCCATCATTAATGTATGTCGAGGTTTATAATTCAGATTTGCAGGTTCATAAGAAGATTGATCCTTCAATCCGTCTTTAACTATCCTGTATTCTTGCATCCCACCTTCACATAATTACAAGAGAATGATCAATGATTCAGTTGAAATTAGAGCAAAATGTATCTTTTAGAACACTATAAAAAGACCTAAAATAGATACAGTAAAACTCTAAATCATCGATACAAGAAACAACCTGTGGTAAACCTAAAACCGAAATTCGATCAGTGAAACAACCTGTGGTAAACCTCAAATCGAAAATAAATCATCAAAACAACCTGTGGTAAACCTAAAATCAAAAATAGATCATTAAAACAACCTGTGGTGCACCTAAAATTGAAATTCAAAACCTTTGGTAAACCTAAAATTGAAATTCAACAACCTGTGATAAACCTAAAATTGAAATTCGATCAGTTAAACAACTTGTGCTAAACCTAAAATCGAAATTCGATCTTTAAAACAACCTGTAGGTAAACCTAAAATTGAAATTCAATCAGTGAAACAACCTGTGATGAACCTAAAAATAAAATTCGATCAGTTAAAGAACCTGCGATCAACCTAAAATTGAAATTCGATCAGTGAAACAACCTGTGGTAAACCTAAAATTGAAACAACCTGTGATGAATCTAAAATTGAAATTCGATCAGTTAAACAACCTGTGATAAACCTAAAATCGAAACTCTATTATTAAAAACAACCTGTAGTAAACCAAAAACTGAAATTCAATCAGTGAAACAACCTGAGATGAACCTAATATCAAAATTAGATCATTGAAACAACCTGCAGTAAACCTAAAACTGAAATCAATCAGTGAACGACCCGCGATGAACCTAAAATTAAAATTCGATCAGTGAAACCTGTCGTAAACCTAAAATTGAAATTCGATCATTGAAACAAACTGTTGACTGATCCTAATTTCACTTTGCTAAACATAACTGAATACGAAGACAAAAAACAGAGTCAGGTGCTCTAACTTCTCTAAAACTAGCAATTCCGATTCAATAGTACAATTCGTTAACCATTTGGTTGAATTAGAGAAGAAAACTAACCTTTGATAGGATCATAAACAGCGGAATCGACGGCGAACTTGCCGAATCCGGTTAGAACACGAGTTATGGTCTCTCTGCGATCCGAATCAGGCAATTCAACAACCGGCTTTCGTGAAACTGTAGCTGAATCGGAGGAGGAGCGATTCATAAACCTGCCGGCGACCGATCGGAGGTCGTTCCAGATCCCCATAGCTTCGAAAGAGAAGGATTTGCGAGTGGTTTTTGAGGGTTCTTGCTATCCACCGGTAGTGGTTAAGATTAGCAGTCTCAAATAAATCTCAATATTACCTTTTTTTTCTTGCCTTATAAGTATACAACAAAAAACAAATAAATAAATAAAATAACAACAAATGTTGAAGTTTTCCATATTTGTAAAAAGAAAAATTAAGTTTAACACGCATATAAACACATATGGTATAACTTTATTTCTAGTAGTTTGTAAAATACTTTCCGTCACGTTAAAAACAATTAAGTTTGTAAAATATGAGAGGATGAAGCGTGAAGTACTCCTTTTATTAGTTATCAAAAATTGTTGATGAGTTTGAGATGAAACGAGAACACATCACTGGTATCGTGGTATTGAATGTTGGATATGAAATTTGATGGTATTCATCTCGAGTTTATTGTGTTCCTCCTTAACAGGGTCTTATCTTATATCATAAGGATATAAATATTGTTGCTTATATTAAGACCTTCAACTTTAAATATACTAAATTTAACTCGGATGCCACCTTACTTTTACTTTTAATCTTTTATAGTATGTTCTATTGATATCAACTAGATTGTTACCTTCACACGAAGCGACGGCTGTATCAATTTTTTTTCCATTTCATAGTTAATTTTCTGCAAATGGACTGCACAGGTAGCAGTTTGAGTACGTTTTGAGATGTGAAATATTCATTATTGCAATGGAAAAATATTTCAGTTGCTGCACTTTTGAGACTAAATATGATCCCATTCATTGTTCATTCGCTGCATAAATATACAGTAGTGAAATAGTGTATCCTTGCAAATTCTATGCAATTTCTTGATTTTTTGAGACTAAATATGATCCATTTCATAGTTTATTTGTTGCGTAAAAATTGACTAAAGTGGTGAAATGGTGTATCCTTGCAAATTTGTTGTATCTACAGCTGGAACCATTGGCGAAGCATTGAAGGGGCGCGGGGGGGGGGGGGGGGGGTTTACCGCCCCCGTGGTTTTCACGATTTTATGTAAAAAAAAATTATATGTATTGAGTATCACCCCCTTGGATGTATTGAGTATCGCCCCCTCAGTAGAATTTTTTAGCCCCGTCCTCTCGGGGTTTTCTTTCAAGCTTTGCCATTGACTGCAACTTCTTCTTGATATATTTGCCACATAACCACATTTTGCGAAAATAGACCATACATAGTAACCCATTTACAAATGTTTATACTCTTTGAATTGTTATAAACTTGTGTCATACATGCATGAAGTTAACCCCTCTATCTTAATTGCATGTAGCTAAAACCTACAACAAAAGTAGTGAATACACAGAATTAATTAAAGAAACGACTATGAAGTTCACTCCTCTATCTCAATTCCAGCTAAAATTCATTCATATGTAAAAAAAAAGAAGTGGGTTAGTGAAGAAATAATGAATATTAAAAAACTATAAATAACAAATAATAAAAATTTAAGAAATTATAAAATTATATTTTTAGATAACATATAATTAGAAATATTCTTATGATTTATTAAGTTTAGTAAATTATTAAAATAAGATTTATAATTATGATATTTAATTATAAAATCTAATTATTTAAAAGTATTTAATATGAGAGAAATTTAATATATATATAGAAAGGAGACAGTAAAAATTATGATGAGTACGAGCGTGATGATAACACGTGGTACAAAATATAACATTTTATTTGAAAAAGATTATACCTTCTCTCATTCTTCACATAAACTGCTCCACATAAATCACAAATAATGGAAGATTCGAAGAGCAAACCTTATGTTAGTTTTTGTTATATTTTCAAGCGAGTCACAAGCCTAGCGCTATGGCTTTTTGCGAGTCACCACTTTTACATTTGAAGGCCACCACCATCAACTCCACCTACACTCATCATAGACTTCTGATAGAGGTGGAGTCTGGAGAGAAAACCACAAGAAAAATGATTCAGAAGGAACCTTCAGCTATTGAAATATGAAGAGAGAGATGAAGAAACAGACGATAATGTTGGAAGTTGATGGTGAGGATTTCTTAAGATTGGGGATGATGACAAAGGTATATATAATACACACTAAGCTAACTTTACTTTAGATTATTTCATAAAATAATTACACATAATACATAATAATAGATAAATTTGATATTTAACGTTTAAAAAAATATAATATAATATAATATATTTGAAACTTTGAACTTAAAAAAATGTCAAAAAATTAAAAAAAAAAAATGCACGTCTACTCTCCCTCGATGGGAAGCTAGACATGCACCTAGTTAGATCAAAACGCGCCAAGCCGGACCTAACATCCAGAGTTACAAACACAAGCAAAGTTCTGAACCGAACACTAAAACAGGTCTTCTGTTGTAACAAGTAACGTTGTACAAAACCACAAGGCACTTACTATAAATATTATACATCATAAGGCAGGCAGTTTAAGGTGACTGATCGTGGCTCGGGGCGACCCACAAATACGTTCAGATCGAAAGCCCTGCAAAAAGCAACTCGAGCTCCTCATCTTGTGACATAGTCCTCTGAATTTAGAAGAACAGAAAAGCATTATCAGTTCCATGCATCATAAACTTAGCAAATGAAAAAAGAAATACCAAACAGACAAAAAGTATTAAGTTATTTGAAAGTTGTTATTATGTTATATACATGCACATGTTTTTTATGTATGTTTTCTGGGACACGGGTCACTCTGGGTAGAGGTAAGGTCAGCCTAGGTACAATCTGTTTATCCTTTTATCCTATGGGGTAGAGGTAAAGATTTGCTCTGATCTAACCCCTATAGCCTACTCCTCGAGTGAGATTTTGTCAGGTATATTTGTCTACATAAGTAAAAGTTCAACTCCTATTTTCCAAAATATGTATTCCAATCCTGGATTATCTTGTTTTTGATCAAACACTTATGTTTTGCAGATCAACTATCCGTTTTTAACTATCCTTGTTTCGTATAGGGCACACTTGCACGTAGTTATTTAAAGCTATAGTATATCACAGCAATAGATACAAGTGTTTATGAGGTTCTTACAGATTTTGTTTTTAAAATTGGTTTTGATCAAACAGTCGTCGTTTTTCATGGCCTATACACACACCATTAATCTTATGATTCTAAGTTCTAATGTTGACATTATGATGTTTGAGGGCATAATCATGCATTTATTTCATTATCATGGAAAATAGATTTCTAAGTAAGCTCAACCTAAGTACCTAACATGTCAATATGCCTATCACAAATCTATAATTCTTGCATCTTTTACCAACATCAAAACTTACAAAATACTTTTGAATGCTGAAACAAGAAAATCTGCTGATTATTGCTAAGGGTGTTCAATATACAAATCAGACTCGAAGAAACTGAAATACAGACAGAACTCAACAGAAATTGAATTCGGTATCAGTTTTTCAAGCTGGATTAGAGACCAATTTGAATATAGAATTTGTGAGCTTTCACACCCGAATATCAAAAATCAAATTATATGTATATACACACATACACACACACACTATTGCTTCTGAAGAGAACAGCTTGTATGTATTAAAAAGATAGTGTTTTGTTCGAATCAATCTGAATGACTTACTAATTTACGTTTTTCTCCTAATTTAGTTCGTTCGAATCATCCCAAGTTCATCATTCCTAATTCAAATCAGTTTTCTAATTCTGATTCAAATACGAAATTCCGAATTCAGTTTCCAAAAAATCCCAATTCTAAATTACAATAACCCGAAAACGGAAAACCAATCAACAGTTCAACACCCTATTTATGAGTTATGACACTGATTGGGAGGGTCAGTTTGTACAAACCACTTCAATTCTATACTAAAGTTTCTAAATTTCTATCAAAACGAAAGAATTTTGTTAAAACCCCTCATTCTATGCTAAATTTCAACTAAAATCTAAACCTAATATGTGAATTACTGCAGATCTAATTTACTAAATCAATTAGAAAAATATCCAAAACAAAAAACAATTTTCTTCTCCATACCTGAACAGATAAAAGCTGCAGAATTTTATTAAGAACCTTCATTCTATGAGTTGCATAAGTGCTATGTGCAGGAAGCCGGTTCACTTTCTTCAATTCTTCATGAACTGCAGCCTTTTTCTCTTCGTTTCCGATCTGATTTCCTCCAATTTTAACCTGCGCCGTACGATCACTCCGAATGGTAGGATCATTGAAGGATCCACTGCCTTCTAGAAGATTAAATTGCTCCATGCTTGAATCAATAGCTAGGCTGCAGAAATAGAAGAGAGATAGTACGTAAATAAGAATCTGTCTAAATGGTTTTGGAGTGATTTATTAGATGGTTTTGAGGATGGAATTAGGGTTTACAGCGGAAATCGGAACGAAGGGTTGAAAATTAGGGTTTTAAATGCGAATTAAAAGTTTGGGAATTGGAAGATAGGAACATACAGTTTATGATTTCGTTGTTCAATCTTTGGAATTTGATTAGAATCTTCCCCACCTAACGTCTCGAATCTCGATTTCGCTTTGGCGAAGATCAGGTTTTGGTGTTCTTGGCTTGACAGTTAAAACCCTGAAGGTGAGGTGCGTCGCCACTCACAATTTTCATTCCACCCCGGATATTAGGACGGTGGCTTCTTGTCGGTTCGAGTCTTGACGCTTAGCGTGCGGTTTGTACCGTTTTATCCGATTGTTGAGTGTTAAATAACTAGGAAGATTAAAAATAAAAGCTTCTAAGTTTAAGTTTCACATGTAACAAAAAAAATATATATATATACTGGGGAAAGATCTATAATAGAAAACCAATAATTATCCAGAAAACCAAAAAAACAACTTTTTTTTCTCTCTAACTTCTTCATATATTAATATTTTTTAAAAATAATTTCACCAAAAATTCTATAATTTTATTAGCTTTATTTATGGGAAAAAAAATTTAAAAAATAAAAAGTTTAGTAATTTTTTATTATTGCATCATGCAATAGTACCAATAGTATTGCATAATGCATTATAATTAAAACTACTTAAAAACAAGAGACTTAACTTAAATATAAATGTGGTTTATGCGAATAATGTAAAAAACAAAGAATTGACATTCATAAACCAATTTTATATTATTGTTGCATAGTGCAATATTAATTTCAAGCTAAAATTCGAATTTTATTTTATTTTTTTAAAAAACTCGAAAACGTTTTTAAAGTTTTTTCTTTTTCCAATATTCTTAAAATCATGAAAGAAACATATAAAAAAAGTTTTAAAAAAATAATTTTTTTCCTTGGTTTTTTGGTTTTTTATAAAATATTGGTTTTCTATAGAACCCAACCCTTATGTTAAAATAAATAATAAAATTGTAATAACGATTTATAGAATAATAATCAAGTTTCAAGTTTATTCCAATTAAATCACTCATGCTTTTTATTTTGTCTCTATTAAGTCTCTTAATTTAAGTTGATGTTCTAATCTTATATCTTCTATCTATGATAGTAGGTTAACATTCTTATATGATATTTTTTTTCTTTTTCTTTTCATAATACATCTAATGTGGATTAAAAATAGATATATAGTAAAAACATATTTGAAAAAAAGATCAGAAATTAAAAGAAAAAACATAAGACGTGAAATAGCTTAAAAAAAACATGCTAGAAAAAAATTCATTTTCGTTCTTTTTATAATACATATAAGGGGTAGGCTATTTGTACCTCCATTCCTTACTTGTTACGTCCTCCCTTGCAAATAGAAAATCGTCATAATCCCCCCCCCCCCCCCCCCATTTCATTATTTTGAAAAACAATTTGTTACAATAAAAAAATCAACTAACAACAAATTTTAATATGTATTTCAAATAAAATGAAAAAAAAAACTATTTTATTTAAAGTTAAAATAATTTTTTCGAAAAATCTTATTTAAAAGTTGAGCCAATGTTTTTTTTTTTTCAAAACCTCATTTTTTAAATAAGGAAACAAACTTTTTGGAGAAACAAAATTATTTTTATATGTGTTTTATTTATAAATTAAATCAGTATTTTACTTTTTTTTATCAAAGTTTATAACATACAAAATTAATTAATATAAGATTTTATGATTAAAAATATAACTATTTTACATACTAATTAATATATTTAAAAAGTAAAAAAAAAAAGTAAAAAGTTTGGGTTAAACGAGTCGCGTTCGGGTCAGTACTCGTGTCGGGCTTATGTTCATGTGTTTGATATAATTTTCGTGTTCCAGTTCGGGTTCAGTTGACTAGTCAGCCCCTAAACACGATTCGTTTAACACCATAAAAGCACAATAATAAATACGGAAAAAGACGAAAATAACCATCATTGACTTTTATGACCACGTTTTAGCTGTTTGAAAGTCAATGGTCTCAATATAGCCGCCCAAATATAGCCGTCCAAGGACCGTCGTCTACGACCGTAGGTCCATTTCCCAAAAATCATAAAAAAAAATTAAATTACTAAAAATCTTTTTAACTTTTATTATTTGTGTATATATGGAGTTTAAGAAAATATTAGTTCACGAGTTTCGTGTATCTATATTTATTTGTGTATATATAGAGTTTAAGAAAATATTAAAAAGAAATTATGATTTTTGAGAAATGGACCCGCAGTTGTTAAAACGGTGGACACAAAGATATATAATAATTTAAAAAAGAAAAATCATCATTTTTTGAAATAGACCTATTATCGTCAAGACCGTATGTAATTACGTTGCAGAATGTAATTAGCTCGGTAGACCTACAATTGTCAAGACTGTAACTACGGTCATAAACAACCGTCCATGAACGGCTATATTAGGGGATGCGGTATGGTGGTGGCTCCAAGGAGAACCGCATGGCTGTAAGGGGTTTCCATACCGTGATGTGGCTTGAAGCCACGTGGTTCCAATTTTGGTGATTTCCGGTTCCACCAAGCCATGTGAAGCCGGATGATTTGGTGATGATTTGGTGTGTGAGCTCCAGGGGAACCGCATGGCCCCAAGGGCTCCAAGGGGCTTCCATATCCTCTCCATTTAACTCCAAAACCTTCTCTCTTATTATCTTCATGTGACACTACCTAACTGGATAAAATTTTTAAAGCTACATGACTTAGAGACAACCATACCGCCTCCCCTTAAAGCCATTAACATTAAAAAATTCAAAAGACTAAAACAAAACATGGTCATAAAAGTCAACCTGATGATCATTTTCGTCCTTTTTCGAAACAAATATTCTATTTTCAGTTGAGTGTATCATCGTAATCCGTAAGTTTGACAAAGAATGAGAAGACGCGTGGACATTAAAGACACCCTCCTACCGTATCCACAAGGATCTGACCCGACCCGACCCGACCCGACCAGCTAATCCTTCACACGTTCAGTTAATCGGTTCCCGTACGAAATCAAAACGAAACGGGAAATCAAACCACAACGGAACCTCCAAATTCCAGAATCCGATCTATTTCATCGCCGCAGATGATCATCTTCTCCGCCGGTAGATTTCTGTTGATTGATCGGAAGGCATGAATCAGAAGGCTAGCGTTTCAAAGGAGCTTAATGCTAGGCACAGAAAAGTATGTTCTTAATTTAATATCACCTTTAACTTTTGCATATGTACCGATGGTTAATTTCATGGATCATGATTTGCCCCATCGTATTCATAGATGATTGATTAGCTAGAACAACATTTTGCTTCATTTTTGAGGACATTGATGTGTGATAAGTTCGAAGATTTGCATGTTCTTCAAACATGAATGTTGTGACTTAATACTTGTTTTTTGATCAAAATGATACCAAATTAGTGGTGGTTGTATGTTTTTCGTTGGAAAACTAGTGGGACCGCCGGGCTAGCTTGCCAAGTGGTCCCACCAGTTTTTCAATGATTAGAATTAAGACCAGAGGGCTGGCTTCTTATCCGGCAAAGCCCACATGACGGTTTTTTATCGGTGGAAAGTGGATATGGTCATAACTTCGTTGGCTAAAAAGTGATGGTTATTTTGGCAAATTTTTGGGTCAACTTGGGCATTTTGATATTTTCTCTCTCTTTTTTTTTTTTTTTTTATGAAAATAGCCAATTAGCCACCCTCATTTCAAATCACTAGCTAATGTTCAGATTCTTTTGTCATACATATAAGTTCAATGCTTCCCATATCATCTTCTTGGCATCAAGTTGACTAGTTCCTTTGGTAATCTTTTATGCCTCATATCATTTGATTTTTGTGCAAAACTTGTGTGTATAGATACTAGAAGGGCTTCTTAAATTGCCAGAGAACAGAGAATGTGCTGATTGCAAAGCGAAGTAAGTGTTATGTTCACGATAAATTAGAGTGAAAAAATGAGTTATTATAAAGTTAACTTCTTTATGTAATTATATTAACTGCTAATGTGAGTCTTGGCATCTTTATATGTCAACTGATAATGCTGGCAGGGGTCCTCGATGGGCTAGTGTGAATCTTGGCATCTTTATATGCATGCAATGTTCTGGAATCCATAGAAGCCTTGGAGTCCACATATCAAAGGTGATAACTGTGATCAAATAGTAATAGAAGTAACTGCATGGTATTTTCATATATGCTGTTTTGTGGCGTTCTATTCTTTAGTAGTTTGCAAGATTGTTGATTAGGAGTTGGAAATAGGTTATTCATTGATTTACATGTGATTGTTTGGGTGGTTTTCATTTGAATAATGCCTATTTGGATACTCATTTAAGTTGATCCTTGCAAAGGTACTTGTGGTTTATTTGAGAGACTTACTGAACCCTCCCACATCCTCTGTAACTCAAACCAACTATCTTTCGTAACTCAAGCTAACCATATTTTGTAATTCAAACCAACCTGTCCTGTGGATGAAAAGATTTACCTTCATACTTCAAGACTTGAGTTGAAGGTGAACAAAATTTGCAAGGGGATGTTGTACATTTTATCATAGTTAACTACTTCCACTAATTTATGTGCATAGTTCAAATATCGGATATTTGATCAGGTCATTACTTATGCAGTAGTATAATTACTGATAAATAACATATATGTAACTTACCTGGGAAACACATGGTAAAGGTCTGTTTTTTTGGGCATTATTTATTGATAAATGTCAATGCAGGTGAGATCTGCTACTTTAGACACATGGCTTCCTGAACAGGTTGCATTTATCCAATGTAAGATAGTTCAGTTCCTGTAGCTTCAGAATGTGTTGTCATGAAAGATTTAAAATTGGGTAAATCTTGAAGATTAATTTTTGTATTCAGCAATGGGAAATGCAAAATCAAATAGTTATTGGGAAGCTGAACTACCTTCAAAGTACGATAGGGTTGGCATTGAGAATTTTATTCGGGCCAAGTATGTATGTTTTTACCCTGTCAAGAACATTCCCCATTTGATATTACATAAAAGTGGCACAATTGACAGGTTGGGCGGGTTGGGTAATTGACTGTTTTATGTTAGGTTGACCTAGTACACAATTTTTTTAAGTTTTAAGTTCTTTTAATGATTAAATTTTCAAATATGATTAAATCATTGTCTGATTTCAGTAATAATCTATATTTTCGAATTAAATAATTTAGGAGGTTTTATGCATTAAAAATACACTCTTAGTGACTTTCATCCTGTTTGACAGTTGACACGCTCCATTTATGTCAGATATCATTTTTTACAAGTTAGAGATATAATATAACATGTATCGACCCATTCATAAGTAAATGGGTCAAAATTTTTATCTCTATTATAACTTAATGCAAATATTTATTCTATTACCTGCCAATGTGTATGTTCTAAGGTATGAAGAAAAAAGATGGGCCGCTAAAGATGGAATTCCGAGTTCCCCTTCTATATTTCAAGAAAACAAAGCCTATACACAGCGGCAAAAGCAAGAAATATCTACATCTGATGAAAAGAAGAAAATAAAGACCCATAGTACAAAGAGCAACGTTTCTAGTACAAAAATCAGTCTCCCTGTACCTCCAAAAGCATCTGAGCCGGTATGATAAGTTTGCATATTTTGACCCGTTTACATACTTGTGTCCATTTGGGTTGTCTTCACCTCAAACGGGTCAAACAATTAAATTTAGCTGGAAGTGGATGGAATAAAATGGGACGAATGGGTTGAAGGTCGCTAAAGTATACTTTAGTGCATAAAGCCTCAAAAATCCTTTCATTCCAAGATTTAGATTACTATACTAATAATATTGTTTTTGTTATCATAATTAACACTATTCTTAATTATAAAAAGTGGAAAAAAGTGTTTTTGGGTTAATACTTAAAACCCCGTTCCAACAAACCGGACCTGTTACTTAACCACTAATCTTGCTACCTATACAAAATTTGGGTGTACCCAAAAAATTTAGAATGCCATTTTATGCATAAAAATTACCATGTGGCCATAACCCAAAAGATTTTTATAGTTACGAACTTGAGATATCCATCCGGGTTTCAAACTGAAGTAGAATTCTGTAAGCTATTTTATGGCCAGGGATCTTATAAAGTATAAATGACTTACACATAGACACTCAAAAATTTTAACAGGTGATTCGGAAAACTGAGTCAGCAGTCCAATCTGCTGACTTAGCAAAGGAGGCTGCTGAAGTCGTCCCGGTTCCTAAATTTGAGGCTGCTACGGATCTTTTTGACATGCTTTGTGTGCACGATGGTTCTGCTGATAATCATTCAGAAGGACCTTCTGCTGATGATTTATGGGCAGGATTCCAGTGTATGTCCTCAATTAGCCTAAAATTGTAATACTTATAGCTCTCTTTTATCACCATTACCTCTCCGTATGTCCCACATTATTTTCTTTAAGAATGGCATAGTTAGAGTAATGATACACATGCCTAAAAACTTGTCCATTCCATTCAGTGCTTGACACATGAAGTAAACATTTTCACCCTCTTCTTATCTTCTACTTTGAGTTTGCCATGTGTGGAAATCTCCTTGTTAGCTTATTTTTAGGCATTTGTTTAGGAAAATGAATCTTTTTTTTTCCATGGAAGATTGAATATCTTGTACTTCTATTTAACTTTTTACCACTTTAGGTTTTTTAGTGATCTTTTATGGCTGTCGCACCTTTTTATCTTTTAACTTGTGGGAAAATTCAATCTTTAAAATAAATTAAGGGCTATAATGTGGGATACCTGAATAATTAGTAAAGAAGACTGCTGATGTTGAACAGAATGGTTATTTTCTATTCTGAAGTGGTGTCGGTCCGGTTCTGGTTTATGAATGGTGAATCTGTTTTTCTTTTCTTGACTAAAACGGGTCAGATGGGTAAAGTTAGGAAATAAAAACAGCTGAAGAGAACAAGCCAAAAGTCATTCAGAGTGTGTTTTCAATACATAAAGCATCCTAAGTCGTTTTATTGAAAAATATCAGATTATTATTGAAATGATATTGTTTTTGTAATAAAAATGACATGCTAATTATTTTTAGGAAAATTGGAAATAAATAATCCCAAGTTTTCATGTTTGGCCGGCAATAATCCCAACTTTAAAAATAGCTCCCAGTGGTCCCAAGTTTCACTATATTTACCTGTAATGGTCCCATTGTTAAAATTATTAACTCCGTTAACTCCCTTGATGACATGACACGTGACTTGGAATAAGGGGATTTCGAAATTTGAAAAAAAAAAATTCTAAGTCACGTGCCACGTAATCAAGGGAGTTAACGTAGTTAGTAATTTTAACGATGGGACCATTACAGGTAAATATAGTGAAACTTGGGACCACTGGGAGCTATTTTTAAAGTTAGGATTATTGCCGGCCAAACATGAAAACTTGGGATAGTTAATTACTTGTTAGGTTTTTTTGACCCATTACCCAACCCATTGAAATAGTTAATTACTTGTTAGGTTTTTTTTTTTTTTTTTTTTTTTTGGAAAGATTGCCTTTCAGGTCAAGCTGACCCATATGAAATTTACAGTTTGACCTAAACCTGTTTTGATCCATTACCCAACTCGTGCATTATGCCATATCTACACTATATCATTGACATTCCTTTTTATCATATTGTAGCTGTTGGTGAAACATCCACAACAGGGACACCAAGCCCTTTGAAACTTGTAGTTAGCAAGTCCAAATCCACTTCTCAGATTGAGGATTTGTTTAAAGCTTCAACTCCAGTCTCACAAACTAATGCATCAGAAAAGCCTCAAAAGGATATTAAAAGTGATATTATGAGCCTTTTTGAGAAGGTACCGTTAATATTTATACTAAATAATCTCATTGATTTCAGATAATGTATGGAATTTATTAGTGACACACTTGATTAACTCGTTAATTTTAATTTTTAATTTTTTTTAAATCTTTTAATAGGGTAATACAACCACACCATATTCTGTACATCAGCAGCAACTTGCCATGCTGGCACAGCAGCAATCTCTAATTTTGGCAGCTGCAGCTAAATCAGGCGGATTACCGAAATTTTCTGGAAATGAGCAACAGCCGGTGCCTGATGGTAGAAGTTTACCCAATCAAAACTGGCCAACTGGTTACCAAATTCCTGGACTGATGATGCCAGCTGGTGGAACTGAGGAACTAGAAAAATATTTACAGCAGGTAACATTCATGAATTCTCAGTTCTGCTGATTTATGATGGCCGAAGCCATCAAGTAGAGATCACTAGATGGTGAGTAAGAGGGGTTGAATTACGGGTCAACTTGAGTATGCGTTAAAACAGGCTGGGTTGGGGTGACCCGAAAATCACTTTTCTCACATTTGGGTTTTAATAAATGTATTAATGTGTTAAATGTGATTGCAAAAACTATACTATTACAGTAGTAATCTAAATCTCCAAATAAAATGATTTAGGAGGTTGTATGAATTTACAAGACGTTTCACGTTACTTTCAACCCGTTTCCTTAAAAGCTACTTCTTGCAGCCGAATCTAATTTGTATGCTACTTGTGTACTTTTATGTTTTTTAAATTTCTTTTTAATTTTTTTTTCAATTTTTAATTTTTTTTATATTCTTTTTTTATAGTGTAACTGAATAAAAAGAGTTTTGTTTGTAACCCTGTCATTGATTATTTCTTTTGACTTCAACTAGATGAGAAGCATGGCAGCAACAAATTCAGGTGGGAATTTAGTTCAGGCTCCAACACCCAGGTATGATCCTTTACCTAACTATTTTTCACTTTTATCCTTCGGTTCTTGCGATCTATATAATATTTTCCACTTTTACCCTTTTCAGTTACAATTTTAAGTAGCGAACCGTATTAGAATTTGTACGTAGTGCATGGAAGATAATCACTTCTAGTCGGAGAGAAAAAGAGAATGTTTCTGTGTGATTACTCTCATATTTTGGACTTTTAGGTTTTGGGCAATGAAGAGCAATAAGCATTTCTTTTAGTTTTTATACCATTTGTACCTGTTTGGATAGATCATGTGCCCCAAAAGATTAACAAAAAATGCTAAACTTGACATAGTATTAATAATTAGCTTATTTTTTTATAGCAGCTTTTACACCACCAATCCTAACAACATGGGCCCGTCCGGCCCGTTGAACCGGCAATCGTCTGCTCCATCATCATCTACATCTCCTACACAATCTGCAAAAGACTATGATTTCTCATCATTGACTCAAGGGATGTTCTCAAAACCATAATCTGATTACTCTTCCAAGAAGAAAAGTAGTTACTGGGAAAGGTATAAACTAGTTGTAGGAAAGCTTTATATTTTCATTTTCTCACTATTTTTTTTTGTAATACGAGATATCGTATATGTTTACAATTATATGATATCAATGGTAGTTTTAATACATTAATTTTGTTAGTTATATGGTAACAGTTTAGTTGTGGATCTGATTATTTATTCATTTTTTTAAACTTATAGCTTACTTGCATAACATTTATTTAAAGTGATGTTTTATACTCTAATTTACGACATATATATGGGTCAAATGATCATGTTTTTATTGTTCTTTTGGTACCTGCTCTAGACAGCCATTAGTTATCCAAACAACTTTTAATGAGTAAAAACATTCTACTTATGAGACGTGTTTATTGACGAGAGTAAGTGTTAGGAAAGCAACCGGGTCTCTATGGACTGCAAATCTCACACACAACAAGCTATCACGCACACACTTAGAAGTCACGAGAGAAAAACAGATGAATACGGAGACACACAATAGAGTGGTTCGGTCTAAACTGACCTATGTCCACTTTGCAACTAGTGATATTTTATTTTCTTTATGCTCAAGGCTTCAAGTTACATAATACACATATATAGAGAGAGGAGGAATTAGGGTTCCATTGTGTTGGGCCCAAGCCCATTAACTAATAATAAGCCTAGTGACAATAAGCCACCAACCTAACAGTAAGCGTGCCACACCCTAGCTTGACAAGCATTGTTTGATAGTGCCAATACATACTGCGTACATCTACTAATTACCACAAAATAAACTTGAGATGTACTTCAAGGAAGCTAGAAAAGCGAAATGATGCAGGAACGTAAAAGTGTTGAAACTGTTAATTGTGATATTGTAAATGCCAGAAAACTTGTTATTTTATTCATCAAAGACCATAATATATAGCAAGGAGTACAACATACTCAACTCAACAAACATTCAACATATATCTTACAATAGACTCAACTTAACAAACTCGGAAGTAAACAAATGACTCGGTAACCATATATCCTACAATCCAGGAAAATTACCAACTTATTCACTCTTAGGAAATAACATAAACGACTGATCATATGCTCAAAGGATAAACGAGCAAAGACTTGACATGATCGATGAAGTTTTCCCCTGGCTCTGTGAAAGTATCATTACTGGTGTACAAATATTGAAGTACTCGTGGATAGTTTACAACAACCATTATTAGAGGCCTTGGAATATCGTTACACACGAGGGACTCTCGGTTTATATCTTTCCACACATCTTCTATTTGCTCACGGACACACTCAATGGCATGCTCCTCGGTCACCTCATGTTGTTTCATGTAACATTCAACAATGGATGGGAAATCCCTTCTTTCTTCCGACCTCTATATTTTTGTTATCAAGAATATTAGTGTTTGGAATTTAGTAAACGATATTTTATTTATTTATTTTAGAAATGTCATGTTTATCAAAAATATAATTAAAAGATAACACCATGGACTTCTTACACTCTTAGACCACCTCCAATGGAGGATTTTGTGGAGATTTGTGGAGATGAGGTGGTAAGATTTGTGAGAAAGATAACATTGGGGCACCAATTCTTCCATTCTCAAATTTCACCACAAATTTGCAAAAATATGAATTTTTGGGCTTACTTCTTTTTCTTTTTCTTTTATGGTTTTATTTTTCAAATGGTGAAACTTTTTATTAAAAAAATATATATTATATATCTTATAAGTTCAATATAAAATACAAATAAATTCCAAAAAAAATCTGAAAAATATAAAAATCATATTTAAATATAAAAATAATATTAACATTTTTTAAAATTTATTTTAAAAAACAACGGCTAGTTTTTTAAGTTTGTCTTATTATAACGGCTAGTTTTTTTTTGTAAATTTGTCTTATTATTTAATTAATGAATTGTTTAATTCTTTAATTAATTAATTAATTAGATACATAATTAATAAACTTAATGTTTATTAAATGGTTAAAAGAAATGATGACATGGAAATTAAGTGGAGTTTGTAGTAAGAATTTAATGTTTAGCATTGAGGTTAAAAAGGTGTTTGTAGTAAGAATTTGTGAAGAGTTAATGTGACATGCTAACTAGACAAATTTGTAGTAAGAATATGGATGTGCATTGGAGGCATTTTTACACAAAAATACTTCTTATTTTAATCCAATTCTATATCTCTCTCTCTATATATATAGATATAGATATAGAAGTTGAGTTATAACCTCGTAGGAGAAGATATCATTTTGGAGTCTCCCGATTAGAGATGAAGCTTTGATTAGAGGATGATAAGTCGAAACCCATTTGATGGAGTTGGTGGTGATTATATCACCCATACCCACATAACATGATCCTATCATCATGCCACCTCCACCAGTCAGTAATGCAATTTCCGCATGCTCTTCTGTTGTTGGCATTTGCCCCTCATCATGTACCCATTTTGCTTGGAACATGAGACCTTTAGCAAACTCTACGAACTGTTGCATGAAATATTATATGTATATAGGAAGATGATCATTTGAGAACCAATTGGTTTTGAGAACTTTTAAGAACCATTCTGAGCCACAAGTTATATATATATAAGGAAATCTCCCCCCCCCCCCCCCATGAATTTGAATGCTTCCCCCTTAGAAATTAGTGGCTCAGAATGGTTCTCAAAAGAAAAAGTTCTCATTTGGACCAATTCAATTAAGAATTTGGTTTGTTGTTCATTTTTTATTCTAATTGTTGTGTAATTCTTTTTCATGCGAAGGGACATGTGAGGGAAAGTTGGGCTTAAAGACTTGTTGCTATGGACTTGTGGATTGGATTAAAGGGCTGCTTGTTGGGCTGATTTGAAGCTTAATGTGGGCTTGGATTGACTAAGGTTCAGCCGGAATAAATGAGGATATGCAGGTGGATCATGGAGCGGGTCAAGGTTACGGGTTTGGAGCTATATAAAAGAAAAGGGCAGCCATGAGCCATCTACTTGTTCTCTCTCATCCACTTATCTCTAGATTTCTCTCCATTCTAGCTCACGTTCTCTAATTTAGGTTTTCGTTTCTTGTTCAGAGTATTGAAACCTAAAGATCGTAGAGTTCGTTTATCTTGATTGTTTAATCTGTTTCTTGAGAGTTATCTAGATCTATTGCAAGTGTTAATTCTGTTTTTTAGTTTGTAATAGATATTTGAATAAAATCAAGTTCTGGTTTGGGTATCATCGATGTTAGATCTATGAAATTTGACATATATCTACTCTACAATATCTTAATTTATAAGGCTATTGTGAGTGATCGAAAGGTATTGAAACTTACAAACTCTTTTACAAGATTAAAAAGAGGGGTTAGTTTTTGTATCTCCATGATTGGCTCAATTTCTTGGTACACATCAAGTAAAATCTGGTAAACTAGTTTCATGTATTCTGGGAGCTCGTCAACGCATGTAATGCACCACCTGCGATTCATTCGATTAATTACGAGTAAGTTGTTTTGAATAGCTAGTACTAGATGATCTTGTTTGCATGTTTACATTAATGGTGGGTGGAGATAGTAGTACCTTTCAAGCGCTTGGGTAAAGATTTCAAGCTCTTTATAAGTACCGTAAGCATCATAAGTGTCATCAAGAACCGTGGCAATTTGAATCACTTTTGTTAGAAAAACTCTACCTAGAGAATATTTTGGCTCCGAGTATTCACCAAGTGCCCAAAAGTAGGATTCAACAATTCGGTCTCTTACATAAGGCAGATTCTTGGCGATATCAATGCCTTTCCACCACCTATAGCAAACGGCAGTTAAAGAGGAATATTCAACATATTTTGATACATATATGCATAAAGAATCAAAACTAGCTAGCTAGCTAGATCAAGGATTCAAGGGTTCTTTGTAAATACTTGGAAACTTGGCTGAGTTCACTCTTGTGTAGTGATTGAAGCAAATTGAACCCTAGCTTTGCGAGTTTAAGTAATGATTCATCATGAGAGGCTTGTTTCTCGTAGAAACGCATGTAGCTCAACGCTTCTAGTCTTGGCAACCTTTTATGCAAAGGTGTCACTAGTGCTTCGCGTATATGGGCGGACAATGTAGAGTTGCTACGAACAAGATCGCCTGTCATGATAATATCAGTAAGACGGTTTCTTGAAAAATCAAGCGCGTCGTCCAGTACAACTTCTCCTTTTACCCTTAACCATGTTGCCTCATACATCTCTAGCAATTCTTCAACATCTTCAGTGGTTAAGGGTTCCTTAAAAGCTCCATGTTGGTCCTTATATTTGTTAAAAGTATCTGTTGCAAACATGTATATATATGCCATATATTTTAGCTTGTTTTGTGTATTTAAAAAGTATATATATATACATAATATAGATATGCATACATAAATGCACATTTTTCTTAATTATTATATGTAGACATATAGGGGTGTTCAGTATTTGAATCGGATTTGACAAATTCAAAATTCGACTAGATTCGTTTCGAAAATCACCGGTTTGAAATTTAAATTAGACATATTCATATATATTCATACACTATACATTTATTTTGTATATAAACAAATATAAGTAGTATCTCTCTATTCCAACGAGGTAGAGGTAAGACTGTCTACATCTTACCCTCCTCAAAGTCTACCTTAGCTTTGCTATTAGTGTGTTTATTGAGTATGATGATGATAATGGTAAACAAATATAAGTAGTTATACAAATATATTAAATTAGTTTTCACAGACAACTCCTCATTTTCACATATTTAAAATCTTTAAAAATTTAGCTATTTAAAATATTTTAATTTGAAAACACGTATTCTCTAATTCACCTCTAAAAATTTGACATTTTGCATATTCACCCAATCATCATCATCTTTCCAAATGAATTAATGATATTATGTTCTATAACTATTTTGTTGTTTAGATGTATAATAAAATTATAAATCTTATGCCTAAGTTGAATTTTTGAACGATAAGTTGTCGGCCACAATAATTACTTAAAAAATTGCTTTAGATATGGATGATTTGAACGTTAAACTAAATGTTGTCTAATTTGTTTCCATTGTAAATATTAAATAATGATTTTTTTTCACATGTCTCTTAGGTGTTTTATTAGTTTATATCTTTATAGATTTGTACTTTTTACTAAAATAACTTTCAATTTATTCAAATTTGATTCGGATTCGATTCGAATTAATCACATTCAAATTTGATTCGAATCGAATTCAATTTTCGAATTTGAATCCAGGTTTTAAAAATTAAAATTCGAATATTTCGATTCGATTAATTCGAGTATTCGAAGTTTGATTTGTTGATCGAACACCCCTACTAGAGATGAGATGAAAGATAAATAAAAACATGTGAATGAACGGTGGTAAGAGAAAATTAAATCATTTTTGTGAATTTGCAATACGGTACTCATTTCTATATATGAAAGGCAATTGATCGTATTTGACTTATTATTTACGTTACCTATATAACATCATTAAATGTCAATGATATAATATTAAACAGATTGTTTTATTTTTTAGTTTTTATTAAAAAGATCATTTTAATTTTTGTTTAAATTAAGACTATTTTGCCTTTTTAAACTTTTATTCTTTTTAAGTAATTAACAACTTTATCCTCTTTATATGTATTATATAAAAGACATACTAACCACATGAAACATAGATGCCTTGTTGTCGTAGGAGTCTAAACCAAATGAAACGACTACCACCATTCCACATTTCCACTCATCACCATAAGTTTCATAAACATGCTTCAAAGCATTTGCAATCTCCTCTTCAAAATAATAAGATATGCCTAGGCGTTGGATTGCATCAATTAATTTTAACAAGTTTTCATGTTCCTTTGGGTTTTCTAAAGCCACCGCTATATCTTTCCTCACTTTTTCTTGCAAGTCTTTGACTATCTGTTCTACCTCACCAAGGTCTTCCTGCATGTTATGGTTTTCTTTACATGGTATTCTCGTTACTATGATACCTTTTAGCTTATTCATTGCAAATCTGCATTAACACCATTAGGCATTACTACATTAGAATTTGAATTAGATTAATGATTTGAACTTGATGCATACAATACTTCTTTGTAGTTTTTTTCTTCTTTCTTTGATAAATATAGCTTGATTAAAACATATATTGATATTATTTGGATAATTGTAACTTGTTTTAGACTTTATTGAAGTTTCTTTTTGACATTCGTCATGGTTGAAATTTTATAAAATGTATATTGTAAATTTATAGGTTTGAATAGTCAATCCGGTTCGACCGTCCGGGTCAACCCGGGTCAACCGTTTTTTACACAAAACCGGTCCGGTTTAAAAATCGGGTTTTTTAAACATTGGCCCTTTTTATATTATGACAGAAAAAATCACCACTAAAAACTCAAAAAGTTTGTATGACACGTTGAAAAAGTACCACTAGCGTCACCACTTCGAGTAGATTAAAAGCTATTGAAAATCTGGCAGGCCAGTCTATTTTAGAGCTTGTCGTTTAGATGCTTCAACTTTTTAAGAACACAACTAGACTATTATAGATTTGTGTCCCCTTGCTCATATGCTCATAATGTTGTTATATATTTTTTGCTGTTAACATTAATCTAATTCGTATTAGCATGTTATAGATTTGTATTAGGCTGCTGTTGTTCATACTAGTACCAATTGGTTAAGGTGGGGTATCCAAAGACATTAAAAGTGGGAGGTCTTGGGTTCAAGTCCCACATGTAACAAAAAAAATATAATTAAGGGTCTAGTTTTGGCCAAGGGGTTTTCTCATCTATGGTGAATTTTCTTCCTATGAGGTATAGAGATGATCGAGTGGGTGAGTCATACCCGTCAGTGATGCAAATTTATTATTTAAAAAGAAAAATTAGCATGTTATAGATTTGAAGTTAGTCTATGGTCAATGGTCAGATCTGGAGAGATGAATGGATCTTATTCAATTGTATATAAGATGGAATATTTTAGGGGATACACACAACTATTTTAACTATATTCAGTTCGGTAGGTTATAGATGAGTGACATAGTAATTCAAATATTATACTTAAATATCAAATATCATTGGATCATTAGTTGTATTGACTTTCTAGATTCTTCCCGCAATGAGATGATTGAGTTGCTATATATCATATATCAAACAGAAAGGCTTTGACCATCATAGTGGGCCAGTGGATAAAGACAACTGGATTATCTAATTCTTTAAGAGCATGTTTGACCGGTTAGGCAGCGGTATACCGTCGTTAACCGGCGTTTGAACTACATTTTTATGGTGTCATGAGGCGTCAACACCGCCCCGACCCCGCGCCATATAGCGACACTAAGATGCTGCGTGATAACTTTGGCGCCTATGAATTGGGCGTGGAAGGGTGTAACGGTCATAAATTCGACCATTTTTTGGTTTGTAATATTTTAGAATTAAAAAAAATAATAATAAAACAAGGTTTAACACCACACCACATAACATGGAGTATACCCCATGTGTGTTATGTGGTGTTAACGTCTAGTCATCGCTGACATGGCTGTGTTAAACTTTAACATCACATGGGGTATACTACTTGCCCTTAGGATTTCATTTGAAAACTTTTTATTAAAACAAATAAGTTAAAAATATTGTTTGGGTAATCTAAAAACACATTTGATTTTGGCTTTTTAAAAAGAAGAAAAGAACTATCTTCCAGAAACCAAGAAAACTTGGTTTTTAAAACTACTTTTGGCTTTTGAAAATAAAAATTACTAATATGCCCAACTTTTTTACCCACAAAGCCTCATCACTGTCTCCCATTTTGGTCATTTTACATGAATAAGATAAGGAAACATTTTTTAAAAATAACTTATTGATTTTTTCTCACCACGTCCAGCCCCTAACCCCATCCGACGTTTATCTACTATGGAGGCTCGGGAACGACGCGAAAATTGGCTATATTACTATTGTGATGAGCGATATCTCTCGGGGCACAAGTGTCGCTCCCCCCCCCCCCCCCCCCAGTTGTTTATGATAGCCGATGTGGAAAAGATGGAAGGGAGACCTCCCGCAACGGTTGTAACCGACTCGCCGACCGACGTTTTAAGGGAAATCTCTTTTATGGCAATCTCAGGGGCGTTCCTTCCCTAAACGTTGCGATTGTCGGGCAAGGTCAAAAACAACATTGTCGTTGTGTCACACCCTGTAAGATTTGTGTCGGGATGCGAAAAATGTTATCACAGTCAAGGTTACGAACGTACTCTGGATGGTTCAACAACTAGAGCCGTTTTAGAAATTGTTTAATTGTTGGAGTAAATAGGAGTTTTTCCAATATCATTACGCATCAGAATAATTGTAATGAGAAAAGTAAATTGTTTAAGTTACAACACATAGGTTTTCAAAAGATTTTTAGGACATGACACCGTTAAGTGTTATGTCAGGAAAATCTCCAAAGGTTAAACCATACTCCAGACAGCAAATGATAAGTCCTAAAATGCAATGACAGAAAACAAGCAAGCAGGTCCAATGCATGCACATCAATTAAGTTCAAGTACCTGAGAATTCATACGAGAAAACGGTCAACAAATAATTGTTGGTGAGTTTCACAGGTTTAAAGTGCTAGCAGTTAGAGATTGAATGAAAGTAGTAATTTGAAACAGTTCATGTTAATAATTGACAATATCATATAAGACTAGTTGATAATGTTACCATGTACCATGAATACCGAAACTGACTGTTTACCCACTCTTGGTACCTTTTGTCCGGTTGGAACCGCATAGATATGACATAACAATTTGTACTCTTTGACTAAAAGACGGAGTCACGATTGGAGCTACCAATCAGAGCAGGGGCGTTAACCCAATAGATCTATTCAAACGTTACCGTGTGCAAATGATAATTAATCGGATTCAGTTAATAGTGGGGTTTGGATTATAGCATGAATGTACATGAGATAACAGGTATGGACAACGGAAAAGTACATGAAACAGTTATGATAACAAGGTCTAATTGTCTAACATGGAAAAAAGGTATGTATTAATTCTCCCCCAAAGATAAAATAGTTAAAGAAAAAAGGGGCCGTGAAATACTGACATGATTCAGAAACAGAAATTTGATAGCACGTTCAATAAAAGTGTAGCCCTAAATAATTATAAGACATACAGTAAGCAATTCGGTTGACAATATGATTTGAAATGTCAAAGTGGTTATGCATTTATTTGGGAATAATGTAAAATATATATTTTTAATTAAATAAAATATACAAAAATTCCCAAATAATATTTAAAGGTAGTAATTATTTATAGAAATAAATATTAAGTCAAAATGAGGGTTTTCATCTAAGAAATTGATTATTTTGGCTAATTAGTTAAAAACTGGGCGATTTCGTGGTAGCCGCCGATTACACGATATTTATCCGTTTAAGTTAGAAATAAATCAAGTACAATAAAATATGATTATTTTCTGTCCCAAAATGGGTAGTTAATTATTTCAAGTGTCGGTTTGCATTAGTTTGCCGGTTTGGTGTATTTTGTGTCGGTTTTGTCGTTTTGGTCCCATTTGCCCTTTTAATGACATCGTTAGGTCCTTAAATTCACCATATGTATTTGTAAACAGGTTTTTACCATTAAAATAACCCTATGAGTTCATTTGGACCAGATTTGGGTTCTATTACAAAAATGGTGTTTTCGGGCCCGTCGGGTGTCGGTTTTAGTCCTGGTTTGTGCCCAAATTCAAGTAATTTGTTAAGGGATCTTTTGGCCATGTTATAAAGTCATTTAAACCATCACAACCTACTGTTTAAAGGCCTAAACTTTCTGTTCAAAATGGATCTATATTTAAAAGCATTTTCTAGGGTTTATAAAGTGTACTTTTGTAGGTAAAAGTTTGCTATGGTGAGTTTAAGCACTAGTAATCTTTATAAAGTCCAAGATATCATATTTTGACTATATTAAGAGTCTAAAAAAGTGTCATAGGCATCAAAGGGTCCAAAGTTACAAGAACAACACATAACACACAATATATACAAAACTAATGTCTAAAAATGCAAACTAAACAAATACTTGTGTAAAAGTCTAACCAAACTAAGTTTTGAACACAATATTGCAAGTAAATACTATCATGAGTTTCTAGTAGGTAAATACATGGTGAAACATAAAGATAAATACAAGTAAGTAAGCTTTTATGTGGTAAAATGATGTTTAGACAACAATGTAGGTCAAGACTTGCTAATGGAGTGTTCTAGTCATGAAAGGAAACTAAGAATACTTGCTAGAAGAAGATTTTACTAAGAAAAGTGAAGATGAAACCTTGTTAGAAGGAGATGGAGGCCGTGAATGATGATGGTGATGATGATCCTTGAGTGTTCTTGCTTCCTAGTGTCACAATTCATCAAGAACATGAGTGATTACTCAAGAGTTTTAGAGAGAGAGAGTAGAGAGAGAGGGAGATTACGGTTTTGAGAGGAAGAGAGAGATGAGAGAAGTGTTCTTGAGAATGAATGTGGTAAATGAGGCTAGTGTTTTCTAAAAGGTGGTTATGTATGAAAGTAAATGAGAAAGGGGAGTGTTTGGTTGGGTGTATATGTGTTTCGGTTTAAACAAACCGAGAGAGAGTAAGAGGGACGAGAGAAAGAAAGAGAGAAGAGTAGAGGGTGTTTGAGAGATGTTTAAAGTGGTGAAAGTCTTGTAGGTTGAAGAGGTTTAAGTGTTGGGTGTGTGTGTATATGATTAGCCGAAAAGAAGAGAGGAAGGAAAGGGGTTCGGTCCCCTTGGTGAACTGATGCACACACACACAACTAAGATGTAAATGGTCCATTTTTGAAATGCAAGTGTGTGTGTATGCTAGGGAATTTTTGGCCAAAAGAGAGGGGGAAAGAAAGGAGAGAGTGGAGGGAAACTGAGGACCTTTGGTCCATAGTTTTGGCTTGGTATGAGACAACATTCTCTTATAATGTCATAGGGATGTAAGTATGTTGGGGAATGACTTGATTGGCATAAAAGGGAGTCAACTAGACATCAAGATTCAACTAAAACAATTAAGTGGCAAAGGTGGTGGTTGTTGGTTTTGTAACCGACAAAGGAGGAGGAACCGGGTTCGAAACCCGTGGCCGGTCGGGTCAAGCAAAACGAGAGGGAGAGGAGGAAAGGAAAGGTGACGGGCACGAGGTAAGGACGTGGAGGAAAGAAAAGAAAAATAAATAAACTGAATCGAGTTCGAACGTTCTATAAAATGTTTATTCATGACGACGTAAAATAATTAAACTATGACTCGGTTTGGAACAAAAATACTCGAGGGTTAATAACATTGAGAATTCACGTTGCATGTTTATATATATTGCATGCATGTAAAATACATTCTTCGTGAACGTTAATAAAGTTAAATAAAATGTTTTGGACGTAAAATAAATTGATGTTTACGTAGAGAATAGATCACAAGTCTCGTTTTGTTGTCGTTGTCTAAACATTTTGTTGTTTAACATGAAATTGTTTATTAAAGTTATTTATGAAATATGCGAATGATAAAATGATAAAGGTTGATCAAAGGTTACGATTAAAATGTACGTTAAATGATAATGATAATAATGATTAATCCCAAGATGACGGGATCATGTATGATATTTTACCACATAGTTTGGTAAATTTAGTAAACGAATTCGGTTAGTCGCTTTATTATTATTGAAGTTCCATTGACCATTCCGTGCAAAGAAATCATCATGTTCAAGTATTATTTTCAACATAATTTAAGGCTACGCCAAGGCTATATTCCTATTGTAAATGAATGCAATTACGATAAAATTGGCACGTTGCAAGTAAATAGTTACGTAACACAGTTAACACAAAAGTATATATTATCGGTTTAAGTCCTTGGAAACTTACGGGTTGTTACACGTTGTGTTGGTGGATGGCGGTAGTACTCATAATTTCATATAAGCTTTGGTTGATCGTTTGGGGATCACTGTCGACTATGATGTGATGTTGGAGGTTTTGGTGCCTAATGATGAGACGATAGCTTGTACGGGAAGGGTTTGGGATCTCAAGATTATGCTTGCCGGATATACCGTCATAACTGATTTTTTTTGTTTTACCAGACGCGGCTTGCCCGACCGTCTTGGGAATTCACTCGTTGCAGTCCCTCGGCCCAATTGAATTTGATTTTCAGAACCTTACCATCGGGTTCCATCATGCGGGTTCATCACATAAGCTTTACGATTCAAAGCGTGCCAACTCAGATGACATGCAACTTCGTCGGGTCGAAGGAGTGCGGGTCAAAAAGCCTTATCCCGTGTTCCGCTTTGTGAACAAGGCTCGTTTAAGGGGGGTGGATTGTTATGACCCTACTATTATAAAGAAGCCTAACTTATCCAAGTCTAATTTCATGTGCATCAATAAACCCAATTTACTAACTGGAAGTCAACAGTCAGCTCCATGCATGCATGGTTTACGTTTCTTGCTTATGTTTTGAATTATTTTGTTTAGTTTGTTGCTAAAATATAGGGGGATTTGAGGGATGCCTCATGTTCTCCATGTAACGTCTATTTCCTTTAATTTAGGATCTATAACTGACTTGGTTTATTGTTATTCTCTTTAAGAAGAGATCGTTGGTAGGGAATAAGATATGCAGAAAGTTTAATTTTAATATTATCTCTAAAATTCTTCTAAGCTTCCTCCTATTTTCTACTTCTCCATTGAACTGATCGAACCACATTTGTGGTATCAGAGCAGCGGTGATCCAATGGCGACACGTTCCAACGCAAAATTTCGACAAGATACCGATGAGCGATTAGCAAAACACGATGCCCTTCTGGAAAAGATTTTTCAGTGAACTACAAACCCTCAATGCTTGCAAAGATGCTCCTGTGGATGATAGACTCGTTAAGGGACAAAGCTCAAAACCATACCTTAAGCTTCATTTTCCCCGGTTTACTAGCGACGATCCGACAGGGTGGATCTACCAAGCCGAGCAATATTTCGACTTTCAAAAATTCGCGACCGAGGATCATATTAAACCGACGTCTTTTCATCTAGATGGAATTACATTTCAATGGCTTTGTTGGTACACGAAAACTCGAAGCCCATTGACGTGGAAAGAATTCACCCCGGCGTTGCTGAAAAGATTCGGTCTGAACGACCGACTATGACGATCCGTCGGAATTTCCCCACCGTCTTAAACAAACAACAACTGTCGTGTCTTACTAGGAGGCTTTCGAGTGGCTATCAGACAGTGTCGATGATATACCAGAATCGTTTTTGGTGGGTTGTTTTATTGGGGGCCTGAAGGAGGAGATCTGTTTAGAAGTTAAACTAAAAAAATCCTCGTCAATTAGTAGACACAATTGCAGTTGCACGTTTGGTGGAGGAAAAGATAAGTTTGCAACATATGGGTTCATCGATCCAAGGGGTCCCAGGTTCTAGCCCCTACACAAAGTCCTCTACAAACTCTTCTTCAGATTTGGGGTCAAGGCTGACATAACAATTAGCCCTTCCAGCCCCTAACCCCGTCCAACGTTTATCTACTACGGAGGCTCGGGAACGACGTGAAAATGGGCTATGTTATTATTGTGATGAGCGATGTCTCCCGGGGCACAAGTGTCACTCCCCACAGTTGTGTTGGTTTAATCGTTTATTTACGAGTCATGGGTCTGTTTTATTAATGGTTTATTTGAGTCTTGAGTTTAGTTATTTGATTTTCTGCATGTTTTAAATAACTAGAGACTTGGTATATGGCTTGACCAAGATTATGGAAGTATCCGTTGGGTAGTTGAAAAATGGGTAGAAAAGTGGTCATAGTTGTACCTAGTCTTTAGGAGGGTTTTATGTGGTTGTTGATTTCCCCACGTTTCTGGTTTGTACTTGGCTATTTATAGCCTTTAGTTATCATGAATAAAGAACTAGCTTTTCTCATATTTTAGTTCATGTTTCTGCATAAAATTGTGAGCTTTCATTTTCTTCACATTTGAGATTAAAAGGAGAGTTTCATAACAACAGTTTGTGTAGTTTAGTCAGCTCTTGATATCCAACATTTGGTATCAGAGCGGCGTTCGATCGAAGGCGGTGTGAGCTAAGGCTGAAAAGTCATGCAAGTAGCTTCTACTCTTGTTCAGCCTGTTCGTGATAGAAAGAGTCTAACTGCAGAGGTGCGTAAAGACGAAACAGAAAGAATCTGGCAAAACCAGGTGGGTTTGGATAAGTCCATTCAGCACTCCAAAGAAAACGGGAAAGGCAAAAGTTTTGTTTTTTTGGTAAGTGGAGTAGAGCTCTTAGAACGGGTTTGATCGGAAAAGGGTTCAAGCTGTCTAAAAGAAGTAAAGAATGGCTCTCGTACCAGTGAAGGAAGGAAGCTCCATGACGTATCAATATCCGATTTTGACCCCAACGAACTATCCGGTGTGGGCGGTCAAGGTTAAGACGATCAAGGCGATGCGCATGGCATATGGGAGACGGTTGAACCAAGGGCATTAGAGAAGAATCAGATCCGAAGAAGGCGGAACAAGCACTATCTTTCTTATTCCAAGCAATACCCGAGGACATGGTGTTGCAGATAGCGGGATACACCGACCCAAAATAGGTGTGGGACGGGCTGAAGACTCGGTATTTGGGAGTGGATCGGGTGAGGACGGCTCGGCTTGCAATGTTGAAAAGGGAGCTCGAAGGTCTGCGTATGAAGGAGGGCGAAACTGTTGATAGTTTCGTGATGAAGTTAACCGGTTTAGCTTCAAAAGCAAGAAGTTTAGGACTTGAGCTTGAGGAAGGGGATCTAGTGAAGAGGTTGTTTGATTCGATGCCTAAGTCGTTTCTCCAAATCGTGGCGTCAATAGAGCAATGTTTCGAGTTGGACTCGATGTTACTTGATGAAGCCGCTGGACGATTAAAAGCTTATGAAGAACACTTAAAGGGAATCGAGAAAAGTGAAGAAACCCAAGCATGCTTGTTGTTGGTCAGTGAAGATAAGTCACATGGTTGTAAACATTGTGGTGTTAGCTCGAGCCGAGATGATTCTGGACGTGGCCGGGGAAGAGGTCGTGGGTTCATGAAAGGTCGAGATGGAAGCGAGCGTTACCATGATAAGAACCACATGAAATGTTACAAGTGTGGTGAAATGGGTCACTACAACAACGAGTGTCCAAAATAGAAGAAGAAAGATGAGCTAAATCTGAACCGGGTTGAGGTTGATGATGAACCGACACTTCTTTAATTGGTTGGTAGGAATAAACGATTAAGGGGGTGAATGTTGGTTTAATCGTTTATTTACGGGTCATGGGTCGGTTTTATTAATGGTTTATTTGGGTCTTGTGTCACACCCCACATTTACCACTAACATAATTATACCGTTTGGGATGCGAGAACATACCAAGATCGGAGTCATCGATTACAAACCAACCATACAATAGATATTAATATAAAACAGTTGCATTAAATGAGAAATAAAGTCCAAAATAATTTATCAAAGTTCAGCGGAAGCATTTAAGTATTTGCGCAAAACATGACGCCCACAGAAAATTAGATAGAAGAAATTTTATACCCAAAGGCATTTAGATAAAAGCAAGTCCCAAAATAAAGTTTAATTGTTTAAAAACAAGCCAATAATAACCCGCGCGCGTACCAACTCCAATAACTCCCAGTGGCCTGTAAAAGTATGGTAAAACCAAGTGTCAGCTAATGCTGGTGAGTTCACACAAGCAGTATAAAGAAAAACTATTATACCAAGCATATAAATAACTGCAATCATATTTATACGTAAGAGTTAATCATTGAATACTATCGTAGGTAGTGAACCTAAGTTCATGATTAAGGAAGTTTTGTAACCAAAGTTGACTGAACGCATGCAGGGGAAAATCCCTACATGTTTTACGTCCCCCGTTTCTATCCGGACACGGTAGTTTTGGCTAACATTCTCTCCGTCCGACCTCCAGCCAGGTGGGCATCCCGTGCCCACAGAGCGAAGGTTATCACTCCTCAGTAGTACTAGTGTACTACTAAACATCACCATACTATTTCACTATATTAACGGTTCGATATGTGAGGACTCTAATGGATAAGCTATCCTAAAGACATGTGATAGTTTGTGTATTTAATATTAAGATGCATGGAGGCTACCAAATAACCTTTAAAAGTCAACAAAGTAGTGAGGATATCTTAAATTTCGCTTCTATAATAAATAGAAGTAGTTTAATTCTATAATCACAGAACCATCATTAGCCATTTACGACGACCTACTTAAATATCAATAGCTTAGTTATATAGTTATATTAATACTAACCTAATACAAATCAGCAGCCTCATACAAACATTTTTAATTTAATAATTTAATTTTTAATTTAATACTTTAATAATTTAAAATGAAACATTTTCATTTTTATTTAATAATAACTTCCAATTATAGTTAGACGATTATATCATGCTTAATTCAAAATAGAAAGCGCTAAGACAACGGACGATATCATGCTTAGTTCTGTTATATACACTACTACAAAAATGGCCTTTCTTGACGCTTTTTACGCGTCAAGAAAGGGCCCAGATGACGCGCAAAAAAGCGTCAAGGAAGGTAGGGTCAAGAATCCTCTTGACGCGCAAAATGCGCGTCATCTGCTTCTTGACGCGCGAACAATGACGCGCATTTATGACGAGCAAAGCGTGTCATAAAAAGCGTGTCATAAAAAGCGTGTCAAGGAAGCCCCCGTCACAAATATGCTTATGACATGCATAAATGCGCGTCATGAATTAAAACAAAATTTTAAAAAAAATATTTTTGTAGATTCACTAATTTCCACATTAATGACAATCAACCTCCTAATCAAAATACAATACAGTTGTACCAAATAATACATTTCATATATAGAGCAAACATTACAAATGTAACATTAGTTTACATTGCACTAACTACATGTAACCTTAGCTTCTTCCATCTCCATGATTTGCCATGTATATACCCTCATCTCCATACTTACACACAGCAACAGCAGCCTAAATTCATAATATAAACAACAACAACAAGTCAACAAGTAAAATTCATAATACAAACAGCAATAGCAGCCTAGATATAAACAGCAACAGCAAGCTTGAAGCTCAGCTAACAGACTGCTGATGGTTGTCATACCCATTTGATACATAAGCTGATGCATCTGCAGCTCCATACATACCTCCATCCGGGTTCTGTTACAACACATCACCATCTTTGACATACAAGGCAGGAAATAGTTCTGCGATATCTACTATTGGCTGCAAAATTACCAATACATAGTTAGAAAATTTATGTAATCATCGTATTAAGGAAGCGCATCATCAAGCATGAACGTACAAAGCTAAAAGACCGCTTCAAAGTTACAAACCATTAATCTTATAATCATTGAGGGAGGTTTCAACATCCTCTAAAAAGGTAAAAAAAAGAATACAAATGCAAATTTAGATCTATAGTAAAATCACAAGTTAACAATTCACCAAACCAAAATACAGTCACTAAAATACGTTACCTCAGTAGTTTTTCAGCAATTGCCCTTGCAACATTAAGCATTTTCCATGCTAAATCCAGGTCAGATTCATCCTCCTCATCAGCATCACTTGCTTCATCATCTTCTTCCTCACCACCACCTAACATCCCAGAAAACCAATAATACCCAACTATGACAATTAGAATATACAAATAATCTAGTCTAATAAAAACATTAGAAATAGGTAAAATTTTCATAAGGGTCTATGGATTTGTATAGGTAGTGGAATATTTTCATAAAACATATATTCAGTCTTGGGGTGATAGCAAACACTCAAACTATAAAAAAAAGGTGATAACCAAACACTCAAGTGGCCATAGATTTTGAGTACACATGATAACTAATAAGGAAGAAACCATAAACCACATTAAAATGAATTAAAATAGTTATATTAAAACATGAAAAAGATTAAATAATATCACTGAACATTGTGTTTGATAATCTGATCTGGCCTTCTGCCATAAACATGATTAAATGCTTCCAGAAAATAAAGATAGAATGAAAATGACAATAAAAATGCAGGAAAACTGTAAATTAGTTGGAAAAAACAGAGTTACAGACCTCATGTCATGTTAACTATTGAAACAGGGGATTCTCAATGAAAGAAGAAAAAGCAAAGAGTGACCAACCCATTTTGACCCGTTCCACCACTGACATAACACATAGGAAGGAATGAAGACTTACAATGACGAAGCCATGTGCTGACTTGTATATTCCACACGAGTGGTATCTCAACTGCACTCTTAGCAAAGTCAAGACCCAATATATCAACATTTTTGGCACGGTCCATCGAGCCTTGGGTGGAGATGAATCAGTCCTCTTTTAGTAGTCCATCATTGTACAAACCTTGTAGAGAGATAAGTCCTTAATCAACTCCCTCTCCATTCAGTAAAAAACTATAAATTCAAGACAAATGAATACTAGGTTAGCTCAATTCAAACATATGTATATTCTTATGTGAAAAGTAACACTTAGGTGGTAAGACTAAGTGCATACCTGACTTGCTGGGGATTTGTCGATGCATATGTATGATTATCTTTGTTTGGCCTGTAAACCAGTTCACCGGGATGAAGTTATTGGTTTTTGTAGCTTAATTTCATTTAATAAAATGAAAAGAAGATAAATACTCAGCTTCAGATCAGATTTCTATTCAGTAGTAAGCCTGGATGGGTACGGGACATCAAACTTGACTCAAACTAAAAGCTTCCACCCAGCCCTTTTCGTCCATGTTTCATCTTAAGTATGTATCTTTGATCAAGTTCTCATTACTACAATGGAACACCAGACATTAATTCTTCGCACCACAATACATGACAAGTTTCTAGTAATATAAAAAAATCACCGTTTGTTTTCCATTCACCAATGATGTACTTGAAATAGTAATCAATTTGGCCCACTATGTTAGCATTCAACAAGGGATCAGAAGATATGTTTTTATGAGGGTAGTCAATTTAACTACCTAGAATACTAATAATATGGGTAGCAAGCGAGTCTGAATCCGATGTGAAGATTAAAAAATTTAATATTCGAGATGGATAATAACATGAACATTCTGGTGTGAGACCTATATATAATTAGTTTTAAAATAAATATGATTTTCGAATGGATGTAAGGGATTAGAGAGTCATATTAAATTTCATCTTGTTACAATGACTTAGTTTTTTCATTAAACATTAGCAAATCAGTTAGTTCTTTAGCTATAATTTATTGGACTTAGCCATTGTGGACTGCAGTCAAAGCTTACTAATTATTTCATTCGTCAAGTTGGTTCCCTTGTTTTGACTTACAACAATGAGGAAGTAACGCCAAATAGTGAACTTACCAGAAAAAAAAAAGAAATACTTCTGAAGCGGATTTTGATGATTAGAGACTGATAAAGCAAGATACAGAGCAGTTTTGATGTGCGTGTACATCTTCAAGGCTTCTGTTATGGTTCTTTATGCCTACATCTTCAAATTAACAATTACCCCTCTATAAAAAGGCCTAGTATTAATGAAATTTGGGGTTCTTTATGTCTGCATCGTTAAGTCATTGGAACCAATCGAGGTTAAAAAAATAGGTCATGATAATTCAGGTCAAAATCCAAGGAAAATGGAAACAAAAGCTTGCACAAGGGACCAAAACAACCAATGTTTTGGTCAAAATCCATGATGGATCCCTGAAGAAATTTCAACAACGATTGCGTAGAAAATTACCTGAATGGCCAAACACGAACAACGATTGCATAGAAAATTACCTGGATCCCTGAAGTAATTTCAAACAAGAACAACGATTGCGGCTTTGAATGTATACGATTCGTACGACTACTGTGTAGGCAACCAAAAACAAGAAATTTCATCAACGAAATCTTCAAGGACAGAGCTTAACCTCAAACGAATAGAATGATTTTGTGGTACCTGACTTGCTAACTACACACGATCGGAAGTCGGACAGAAGGTCAGAACCGAAGAAGCGCTAGCTGACTCCGAGCAGTTGTGGTGGAGTGATTTAGGTTTTTGGCTAGGCTGAATAGAGTGGTGGTTGCAGTTGTATGAGAGATCTAGGGGATTAGGGCTTAAGATGTTGAGCGATTCTGGTGCTTGGAAGGAATCGTAGGGCAAAGTGATTGAGGTCGGAGACATCGTCGGTCTAATGAGGCAGGGGCGAGGAACGGTGGAACGGTGTGAGCGGGCAATGAAAATTAGAGCATGTGTTTTTGGGGAAAAGCTAAGGGAGGCAAGTGTATTGAGCGGGGAATGAATATTTTAGGGTAAAAATTGGGCGGAAATAAAATTCATTTTGGCGGGAAGATTATAAAATGACGGAATTTATTTTTGCGCTTGACGCGCGTGAAAATTATGTCCTCCGCGTTTTTATTTTTTTTTCAAATGACAAAATATTTATGACACGCAAAAATGCGCGTCATCTACCCACTGAATTTTGTAAAATTTTGTTAAATACGACAGTTTTTTTATGACGCTTGTTTTTGCGCGTCATAAATTTCTGAGTGTCATTGTTCGCGCGTCAAGGAAGGGGTTATTTCTAGTAGTGATATAATTGTTTTTTGTCAGCATTAGCGAAGCTTCGGTGAAAAGTTTGAGGGGCAAAAAGTCACGAATCCTAATCCTGAAAGGGGGGGGGGGTCGTCTCTCCCGGCATCCACTAAGCTTCGCCGATGTTGGTCTGTGTTATAGAGTTATATTATTCTCCTACTTATTTTTACTCTATGTAATTTTTATAGTTTGTATATTTGGTAGTCTTCTTTTTGTTCGTCATTCCATCAGTATTAGTTTTTAAAAATTGAGAAATCAAATATTTTTTACATCTAAGGTCACCTGAAGGGATGCGCTTCCACTCTTAATATTTTTAACATCTACGCCCCGCAAAGTGCTGTTGAAAAACGGGTTCTTTGGAACAATTTATATGGGATTTTTGACGGGCTTGAGGGTCTCAACATCTTGCTAGGGGACTTTAATGTGGTGCGCCATCAAGACGAAAGATTGGGGTCGGACTTTAATGCTGGGATGGCAGAGACCTTAATGAGTTTATATACAATTCTGGTTTGAAAGAATATCGGATGGGTGGACAAAGATTTACTTACGAGGACAGTAGTGGCACAAAATTTAGTAAGCTTGATAGGGTCTTGGTTGGTGATCCGTTTAAAGCTAAATGGCGTTCGGCTACCCTTCCGGCTCTCCTCCGGTTGCTTTGTGATCACAACCCTGTGATTCTTCGTACATCAATGGTGGATTATGGAGCACCGCCTTTTAGGTTCTATTCCTCATGGCTTCACTGGAATAGTCGAGGATTTCACATATATTCTGGGTGAGGCTCCGGATGTCGCTTTGCTTCGGAAATTAAAATTGATTAAAGGGAGGCTCAAGTCTTGGATTAAATTATCAAAGGAAAAAGAAGTCTAGGAGGGGGAACAACTTGAATCTGTTTGTGAATTAATGGAATCAAAAGCTGAGAGAGGGTTGATTAAGTCAAAACTCCTTAATTATGAAAGGCTTAAAACGGTGGAGCTTAAACAAAAATCAAGGAACAAATGGGCTCGATGGAGATGAAAACTTTTCAATTTTTTCATGGTTTATGTAAGTCTCATTTTGCATGTAATCGTATTAATGGGTTAAGGATTGATAAGAATTGGGATTTTAATCCTAAATTAGTAAAGAAGGAAGTGTGGGGTTTCTTCCACAATAAGTTCAAAACTAATTCTTTTCCGCGGCCGAACTTTGATTGTCCGATGCTTAAAAATATTTCGGAGGAAGATAGCGGGTTTCTCATTAGTATGTTCACTAAAGAGGAGGTGAAGGCGGTCGTTTGGGATTGTGTGGGTGACAAAGCGTCTGGACCTGACGGGTTCAATTTCTCTTTTTTCCGAAGATATTGGGATCTATTGGACGATGATTTTTTTTAAAATTCTTGTGAACTTTTATTCGACCGGCTGCATTAGTAAGGGTTGTGGGTCCTCATTCATTCATCTCATTCCTAAGACAAGTGATCCGCAAGGTCTATCAGATTATAGACCGATTAGTCTCATTGGTTGCATCTCCAAAGTTATTTCTAAAGTGCTCGCAAATCGGCTTAAAGGTGTTATTTCCTCGGTTGTGTCAGATCGTCAACTTGCTTATGTTGCGGGTAGATATATTTTAGATGGCCCCTTATTATTAATGAGATTATCTCTTGGGCCAAGAAACAAAAGAATCCAATTATGATGTTTAAATTCGACTTGGAAAAGGCTTTTGATTCGGTTGACTGGAAATTTTTTGATAATATCGTAGCTCAAATGGGGTTTCCGAGTTTGTGGAGAAAGTGGATTGGGGGTTGTCTTAGTTCGGGCAGAGCTTCGGTCCTTGTTAACGGGTCACCCACTTAGGAGTTTGCTCTTGAAAAGGGAGTGCGTCAAGGTGATCCCCTTTCTCCTTTTCTCTTTATTTTGGCCATGGAGGCTTTTCATTGTCTTATGGAGAGGGCTTCGGCTAGGGGGGTATTTCGGGGGATTGTGTGCCCGTACAATGGCCCAATTATTTTTCATCTTCTTTTTGCGGGCGGATGATGCGATCATTATGGGGGCTTGGGAGGAAGATAATTTTAAAAATCTCATCAGAATTCTTTGAATATTTCATGCCATCTCGGGGCTTCGGGTGAACATTAACAAATGTCGTCTTTATGGTTGTAATGTGGAAGAAGATGATGTGGATAGGTGCTCTCGGCTAATTAAGTGTAAGGCCGGGAAATTGCCATTTGTTCACCTTGGAAATTTGGTTGCGACAAATATGAATAGAGTGGCAAATTGGTACCCTGTTATCGACACTTTTGAGAAGAGACTCTCTTTATGGAAAGCGACACATCTATCTATGGGAGGTAGGTTAGTGCTGGTTAAAGTCGTCCTCGACTCTCTTCCTATTTACTATTTTTCCTTGTTCAAGGCCCCAAAGCAGGTTTTGGATAAGTTGGAAAGTCTTCGTTTAAAGTTTCTTTGGGATGGGACTAAGGATAAAAGATGTATCCATTGGATTAATCGCGTAGATGTCTTGAAGCCGAAGAAATATGGTGGGTTGGGTCTTTGTCCTCTTGAAGATCTTAATAGGAGTTTGCTTGTTAAATGGAATTGGAGGTATAAAGTTGAGTCTCATAGCTTATGGAGAAAGGTAATACACTCTTTGCATGATAGCAATAAGAGGCTTTCTTCTTTGTTCCAATGAATAAAAGATTCAGTGTTACTTGGGTAGAATTTTCAAAATTATATGAGGTTCTTATGTACGATAATATGAAGTTGAGAGGCCTAATTACTATGGATGGAAATGGATGGGTTTGGGGGGGGGGGGGGTGACGCAGGAAGAATTTTCACTACCAAATCCACGCGAATGATTATCTTTGAGGACCAGCTCATTACTCCTACATCTATCTTTCAATGGTGCAAGATGATGCCACAAAAGGTAAACGTCTTCGCTTAGAGAGCCTTTCGCGGCCGTCTCGCTACCGCGGATCAACTTGCCATTCGAGGAATTCGGGTAAGCAACTCAGTGGTGCATGCAAAATTCCCCCAATTTTAGCTTTTGAGGTGCGGGACTTGTTTGAAATTCATAAGACCATCTCGGATAAAAAGAAAGCTAAGTTGGTATACGTTGTTATCCTTGCTACGTGTTGGGCTCTTTGAAAAGAAAGAAACGCAGCGACTTTCAATCAAAAAATACATTCCATAGGTCACATAGTTGAAGAAGTTAAATCTAATTCTTTCTTGTGGGTTAGACATATGTCTATATTGGCGAACTTAGAGTGGAAGAAGTGGTGCAATTTTTGGTTGTAATGCTTCTTCTTTTTTTTTGTCCTTCCTAACTTGTTGCTAGGTGGGCGTTTATTTTTGAAAGTCGCTATTAGAAAAAAAATAAATCAATTGAGATAATTAAAAAATCTAGTTGAGCTCATCCACAGGACCACTGTGATGGACGTCAAAGCCGCCTTTTTGATTGATATATAGCAACTCAATCATGTCACTACGGGAAGAATTTAGAAAGTCAACATAGTTGAATAAACCATTCATCTATGACCTACCAAGTTGAGAATGATCCAATTAATAATATTAGATATTTATTTAAGTGGTATAGGGGTAAATGTGTATGATCCCTTAGGGTAATTGTAATACGTCTCCCAAGACCCCATAATCCCAAGCCAAATTTGGTGCCACCTCATCTTTTTCTACTCCCATGATCCCAAGCTCCTTTTGGTTGTAATACCTCTCCCACAATCCCATGATCCCAAACACTTTTTTTTTTTATATTTTTTTATTCAAGAAAATTAAATAATAACTAAACTAAAATAAAAACTTCATTTAAATAAATAAAAAAATATTACAATTCATGGAAATTAAATTACAATACTTAATACTCGTCGGGGTCGCTTTCGTCTTCTTCATCGGAATCGTCGGAAGAAAAAGACATTTTGGTTGAAAAAATAAAAAATATGGGAGAATTGTAGAGAAGTGTGGGAGAATGTAGAGAGAATTGTATAAAAAAGGTAGGGGGAATGGAGGTATTTAAAGGGGTTAAATTAATTAAATTTTGAAAATTTTTTTTTTTTTTTAAAAATGGAAAAATAGCCATTGGGGGGGTGTGGGACCCACCTCCAACGGTCTTCTCCCTCCTTTCCCAAGCTTTTGAAGCTCGGTAACCCACTCCCGTGGGATGCTCCCGAGTCCCGAGCCCGAGGCGATTTTTTTGGTGTTCCCGAGCCTCCCACGATCCCGAGCTCGGGATGAGGCCCCTCTCCCACACCATTACAATTACCCTTATTAAGAGGTTTTGGGTTTAAGTCTCAATTTTATCAAAAGAATAAAAAATGGGGGTTACAAGTTTGACAGGATTTTTTCACAAGTGATGAGTTTCCTTCTGATAAGGATTGGAGATGATCAGGTAGGTGGTGTAATATCTTCGTCAGTGATCCAAAGTTGCTGTTAAAAAAAAAAGATATAAATTTAAGTATAATATATGAATTATTTAGTCACCTATGTATGACCTACCGAATTTAATGTGGTTAAAATAGCTGTTTGTATCCCCTAAAATATTCCATCTTACATACAACTGAATATAATAAGATCCATTCATCTCTATAGATCTGACCATGGAACATAAGTTTTTTTTTTTTTAACGATGAATTTTGGCTCAGCGGTGTATCGGGACTGGTTACTTTGGACCTATCCACTGTTCCGAGTCCGAACCTTATAGCGAGGGAACCCGGGAGCGCCTCCCATTTGCACCATCGGGCGGGAACCGGGCAAGCCCGTAAACCCTCCCTTGTGACTCAGGATCAAACACAATGCTCAATCCTTCATTGCCCACCAATATCTCACAAAGTGGTGTAAGTGGGACTAGAACTTGGGTTAATCCATGGACCATAAACTGACTACAAGCCTAATTCTTACCAGCATGATGAGCATATGAGCAGGGGGATACAAATCTATAATAGTCTAATTGTGTTTTTAAAGAAGTGAAGCATCTAAACGACGAGCTCTAGACTGGCCTGCCGGACTTTCAATAGCTTTATGTAAATTAAACTTTTATTATATTTGAACATACTAATTAAAAATACATATGTAGGCAGAATGTTATATCTATGTGCACTATTCTACGTCATGCACTAAGATTTCTAATACTATAAAATCAAACACAGAAAAACAATATCAAAGCAATCAAGAGTATTAGAGTGTTGTTAACAAAACTAAGTTAGAACAACTTCAAAAAAAAAAAAAAGTCGGTTCAATATTTAAGTATTTGACAACTATGGAAATAGGCATCACTATTCTTACTTCCATTCTTATTTTCATACCTTCATCTCAAATCGGCAAGCCGTCAGATTCATCGTTAATGGCTAAACGAGTCGATGTCGGATATCAAGGGTACTTTTGTCTATTTTTTAAAGACTTAACATGTATATTGGATGGAGTTTAGTGAACAGGACTTAAACCGAGACAAAATATGAAACTAATTAATGATTTGAAGTCGACATTATAAAACGATTTGACTAAAAACGATTTTTCGATGAAACCACGATGACTAGAACAGTAATTTACTCTTTATTTTACTTGATATTAATGAATAACTAGTATAATAACCCGTGTGGTGTCACGGGACGATGATATTTTTTAAACATAATAGCATATGAACCCGTGCGTTATTACGAGACCCGTTTATTTTTTTAAACGTGATGTTAATTTTTTTATCATAATATGTCATATACCATCCATCATTTTCTTTAATTGTTTTAAAAACTTCATCTCTACACCTTCATCCCTACTCCCTAGAACAAAATTCAAAATCTTTAGGGGGGACGGTATGGTGGGTGGCTCCCCCACCCGGCTTCAAGGGAGTCGCACGGTTTCCAGCGGCAATGATACCGCCTCCAGCGGTTTGGTGACCATGGCTCCGATTTTCGTTGTTGCGCGGCACGAGGGAACCGGCGAGAGTCGTTCGAAATCGAACGTTGGTTTCGACCGTTGGGCCCTCCAACGGCTATTTTTTTTCTTTTTTCTTTTTTACCAATTTACAACTATAAATTCTACCCATTTTATAACATTCTTACACCAACTTCTTCACCTATCTTCTACCTCTTTCACATAAATTCTACCCATTTTATTATGGATCGATCAAAGAAGAAATCACCCGCTACCACGAAAAAATCCACCGCTCCCACCAAAAAATACAAACCGAAGGTTCGAAATACCGGTCAACCCTCCAACGAAAATCCTCCACCCCAATCACAACCGGCTTTTGTCACACCACATCCTTCTCAACAATCTTACATAGATCTCCTATCCGGACGTTATGGGGTTCAAGGGGAGTTATATCCCCCGCATTCTTCCCAAATGCATCAATTCCCCTCTAACGTCATGTACCAAAACACACAATTTCGAGAGCCAAGACGTCAAATCGATTCCGAATCCGAAGAAGAAGTTGAAGAAGAAGTTGAAGAAGAAGTCGGAGAAGAAGAAGAAGAGGAGATCGAGTTGATGAACGAAGACGTCCAAGTGATTACAAAGAAGAAAAATAAATTTCCGACGAGAGCGAAATGTAAAAATTGGACGTCGGAGGAGGAACTTAATTTGACGAAGGCTTATATTCATTGCATCGAAGATGGGAAAAAGGCGGATCAACAATCCCGCGATTCGTTTTGGGGCAAAGTTCTTGTCCACTTTGACGGTTTGATGGGTGCACCTAGTGAGCGAACTAGGGATCAATTAAACTCGAAATGGAAGAAGTTGAACACAAAGTTGTCGAACTTCAACGCCCTCTAGATTCAAACGGTAAAAATACATTTATTTTTTTCTAACTCGATATATGTATATATATATATATATATATTTATTAACTTTTTTTTTTTTTAAGAAAAATACTTGGGCAAGTTGGTGTGCGGATGGGGACATTTTGGTGAAAGCCCAAAACTTGTATAAAGAAATATACGAGAAAAATGGGTTTGCTCATTTGGGGTGTTGGGTCGAGGTAAAAGACCATCCGAAGTGGGCTCCGGTTGATAATGTACATGGTGAAATACCGGAACCGGGTAAAAGGACGAAGACGTCCGAGTCGGGGGACTACACAACTTCAAATGATGTTGGATCGACTCAATTGCCCGATCTAAATGAAGACTCATCCCCAACATACCCAAAAAATAAAGGGAAAAAGAAGTTGGGCGAGTCTTCGTCCACCGCAAGGAGTTCGGCATCGGAAAAGGCGTTGGAAATGATGTCGGATTTTCAAGCCAATTGGATCAAAGAAAGGGAGCTTAAGGCAAAGCTTCGGGACGAAACCTTTGGAAAGAAACAAGCGATGTACGATGCGGTGAAAACTACAATGGAGGCTCAACGTCAAGTGATCGAGTTCAAACAAGCACGTGAACGACAAGAGAAAAAAACACGTGATCTCGAGATATTTATGAAACCGCATAATAATGTTGATCCTCAATTTCTACCGCTTGTTCTTGAACAAAAAAGAGATATCGCGAAGGAATACGGTTGGGAATGCAACTTTTAGGTTTTTTTTTTTAATTGTATTCGTGTTTTTTTTTAATTTCAAGTATTGTAACCGTTTGATTTCGTAATGCTAGTGTTTGTTTTTTTATATAAAAGTTGTTTGTTTATTAAAAGTTGTTAAAAATCAAAAAAAAAAAAAGTTAATTTTTCGGTGGCTTCTCCAAGCCACAAGGCAACCATACCTTGTGGTGTGGCTTGACAAGGCTTCAAAAACATCAAAAATGAGTTGGCACATGATGATTGGTTGGGGAGCATGGCTCCTTGAAGCCACAAGGCAACCATACCCCCTCCCCTTAGGGGAGGCGGTATGGAGGGGGTTACCGCGCCCGGTTCCAAGGGGAGCCGGCTGGCTCCACCCGGCAACCATACCGTCCCACTCGGTTCCTCTGCCGGCTCCTTCTTCCGCGGTTCTCCATGGCACCCAGAAGCCCGCCTGAGCCGGGTTAAAACCTCCTTTTTTAAAAAAAAAACTAACTTTTTTCTTTTAAACATAAAAAAAATAACTACCGAAACAAAAACTAGTTTTGTGCTCGACCCCGATGTTTTAGTTCCCACACCAATGTGGGACAAGCTAAATGAAAGAAAAAAATAGACTTTTGTTCTCAAACCAATATGGGAGAAGGTAATGAAATAAAATAAATAAACTTTTTAATTTCAAGTATTGTATCGTTTAATTTCCTAATATTAGTGGTTTGTTTTTTTTATAAAAGTTGTTTATTAAAAGTTGTTAAAAAAAAAAAAAAAAAAACTAAATTTTCGGTGGCTTCTCCAAGCCACACCACAACCATACCATGTGGTGTGGCTTGGCATGGCTTCAAAAACACCAAATTTGACATGGCCGATGATGATTGGTTGGTGGGCATGGCTTCTTGAAGCCTTGTGGCAACCATACCCCCTCCCCT
>JBCNJP010000010.1:106205702-106240054 GCA_039602395.1 Deinandra increscens subsp. villosa | reverse complement strand
GTGTAGTACACGAGTTACTAACCTAGTATTTATTATTGGATCTTATGAACATGATTTTTTCCGTTTATGAATTTCTTTATAAAAAGTATCATCCACAATGTTGATTGAATCCGTAAAATAATATTAGGTATTCATTAATTAAAGTATTAAATATGATTTGCTCAATTATATTTGAAAACACACGAAATAAGTTTTTATTGGTATTTTATAAGTTTTTTTTATATACTTATGAAAATTAAAATAATAATGTTTATAAAAAATAATAATAAAAGTAAGATAAAAATTAATATATGGTTGTCATAGTTTCATAATATAAATAAATACAAATATATTATGATTAATTATAAAATAGGATATAATTTACAATTTAAAAGAATTAATTAGGGAGTAGATTTGGGAGGGAAAATTTTTATGAGAATGAATCTAGTGTTGACATGTGTCAACAATTGTAATCATTTATTAGAGTAGGAAGATAATCCCATGTTTTGCCTATTGGCAAATAATAATCCGTCTTTTAACATTGGCAACTAGCAGTCCCACGTTTACACTTATTTGTCTTTACTGGTCCATCCGTTAAAAAAGTTAACTCCGTTAACTTTTTCATCCAACGTTTTTCAACCCCAATCTTTGATCCACCATAACTTCTTCAATTCTTGATGAAAATTCAATCCATAAGTTGCTATGAACTCGTAACGACAAACCGAACAAAACTAGATCCATATTGCCTAGGTTTTAAATAGATTATAATTATGAACATGTTCTTCATGAAGCTTCAACAATGGTGAGTTGATCAATTATCAATGGTTTTCAAAATTGATTTCACTAACACATTTGTGATCATAAACCGAATCTATAGCAACAAGAATCATTGAAAACCATTGAGAATTGATCAATCTACCATTGTTGAAGCTTCATGAAAACCATGAAGTTGTGAAATTTGAAATCCAATCAAAACTCCATGAAAATAAATTTCGTAACTTGCTATAGACTCGTGAGAACATGTCAAATCTGATGGAATCGATCAATATCACAAACACAATGGATTTGATGCTCAAATTTTTATTCAAAGTCATGAAAAAGTCATAACTTTGATGCTTTTGTTCATCATCATAACCTATTTAAAACCTAGGCAATATGGATCTAGTCTTGTTCGGTTTTTCGTCACGAGTTCATAGCAACTTACGGATTGAATTTTCATCAAGAATTGAAGAAGTTATGGTGGATCAAAAATTGGGGTTGAGAAAAGTTTGGTGAAAAAGTTAACGGAGTTAATTTTTTTAACGGAGGGACCAGTGAAAACAAATAAGTGTAAATGTGGGACTGCTACTTGCCAATGTTAAAAGTCGGATTATTATTTGCCAATAGTCAAAACATAGGATTATTTAAATCCAATTTTCCTTGATAAAAAAGAAAAAGTTGGTAATTTACATAAAGTTGTTAAATTATTGATATCTTGAATTGAACTGCATGGGTTATGAAAGGCTTTTCATAGATGTTTTGTGATTCAGTTCGATAGTTGAAATAGCAAATAGCAGTTTCTTTTATTTAACCGACTCGACTCATCTTAAAACCGGTCGACTGGCAGAGAGGAAATAAACATTAACTTTTCAACCAATTTATTTGGCTTACTTAAAGCCAAATGAATCATTACGACATTCAATGTTTCAGCTTTAATCAAACACATTAGACACTTGTATTCAATTTTTATCTGTTTAATTTAAAATTAAAAATATATTATTTTTCAAGAATCTTTTTTTCAATAGCTTACAATATTAACTATCTTAGTTTTTACATATTCTAAAACAACATGTCCATTGATCAATTTGATTTGTTTAATTTGTTTTTGGTTACAACATTACATGAATGAACTTTGGCGATACAGAAATAACCGAGCCGGTGTTCTACCGGTCCTATAGCTCCTCGCTCGAACTTCTGCACCCACACGATCTGGTCCTATGTGTTATCTCGAGTCATCAAATATACAACTTAATGGTAAATATGAAATATACGATGATTCTAGCTGTTAAAACTTTTTTTAATGACAAACAATCGACTCGTGAGTTCAGCGAGATAGTTAGAACCGTGTGACACCGTCTAAATTCAAAATCAAACTTGAGTCAAAATCAAATTTAAGACATCTCGACCATTTTAAACTCTACTTTTAATTCTCAATACCATTCGGATAAAATACCGATAGTGTTGGAAATTATAACATGGGAAGTTAAATTTTGCAAGTTGGCATGTTTTGTCTATCCCATATTGGTGGGGTAGAAACTTAGAGTGGGTTTATAAGCCTTGAACTTATCTCCACTTCCAAAAGTTGTGGGGGTTGAAGGAAATGGCTAAGCCCACATGCGCGCTGAGGCAAGACGAGGCGAGACGCGAATGGGTGCGTTTGAGGCGCACTTTGCATCGGTCGCTGGGAGCTGAGGAGCTTTTGTTTTTGGCTAGGAGGGTCCAAGTTCGGCGGTTTTTGCTAACGGAAAACAGAATAACCGAAAGTCCGAAACTTGGGGAAGAGATAATCCCACGTTTCCATTATCTGCGAGTTGGTTACTCGCAGATTTTTCTCACTTTCGGGTGCCAGTCGGATCTATAAAAGGAGGCCTCTGCAACCAGATTCAGCACCCCAAATTCGCAGCTCTCTTTCTTCCTCTATCGAAGTTCTGTTTCTGCTCACAGCTTTCTGTTATAGTCTGCTTTCATTGTTGTTGAAAGCCAGACTTGTTTCTGCATTAAATCCTGGGAATTTACGAGAAATCCTACAGCATTAGAGGCCGTAAAATCCTTAAGGACAGGAGCTATTCCGTGCAGTAAATCTCTCATTCATTCAGCTACTTTCAGGTTGGTTTTACAATTTCAGTATTGTTATTTAAATTCGTTCGATAACGGAGCACTCTCGTTCTACCTTTCTTACATCGGTTTGATCGCGTAGGATCAAAACTGATTTGATCAACAACTCGATAAATAATAAATAATTAGATCGTGTTTTATTGTTTTGATTGAAACAATTTTTCAACAGATAGTTTGTCGACTCGAGAAGATTTGAGAAATCCATCGACATTTAAAACTTGAGGTACTCTTCAATCCTACGTGGACCAATCCATGGTCGAAACATACAACATTCGAGTGGCTCACATTCCACGATTAACATAAAACCCTCATCATCCTTTACCCAATCCACAAGATTCCGATCGTTGACCAAAAGTCAAAACGATCACGTGTCCTGCGAAACACAAGATCACAATTTCATAAAGACCACCTATAACCACTTTGCTATAAAACCACAACTACCCCCAAACGGAATCGGAGAAAGGCAGACCGATCGATTTTCCGGCGACAAATTTTCACAGATTTAATGGCAGCTGCTTCCATTAATTCCGCTTTCCTCTCTCTTCACAAACCCGTTAAAGATCTCCGATCATTCGCACCCATTTCACAAACACCCAAATTCTTGACGAAACCCAAGAATCTCTCCGGCGCCGGCGCCGGCGCGGTGAAGGCGGTGGCGAAGGAGCAGGATGTGATTCCGGTGCAGAGTGATGACTTTACGGATCATCAAGTGGGTAGCTTGGTGAGTGAAATTGAAGGGGATAAAGAGGTTCAATTGATTGGGGGGTTTGGTGGTGGTGACGGAAGATTGTCTTTTGAAGGTGGGTTTTCGTCGGCGGCGAGTTCTTCCGGCGGTGGTAATGGAAATGGAAATGGAAATGGAAATCAAGAAGGTGAAGATTTTGTGAAATTGATGGATAGAGCTATTAATGCCACAATTGTTCTTGCTGCTGGTACTTTTGGTATTACCAAATTGCTCACCATTGATTGTGATTATTGGCATGTGAGTACTTCATTTTACCTTCAATTTTATCTATTCATAGTTTTGCAATTTGGGGTTTGAAAGGGGGGGTGGGTGGTGGAAATGAAAATATGATTTTCTTGTGCTTGTGAATCTGTTATGTGGGAGAGATGTTTTAGTTATTTTTGTATTGCTAGTTAGTTGGACCTAGAAGAAGTGATCTTTAGAAACAGTTTTGGTTTGGGTTCTATCAAAGCTAAGATCTTGTGAAAGAAATTCCAACTGTATTTGTAGGAAATTGGGTTTCTACTGCTTTTGAATCTGTTTGTGGTAGAGATTTTTTAGTTCTTTTCTATTGCTAGTTAGTTGGACGTAGAAGAAGTGATCTTTAGAAACAGTTTTGGTTTGGGTTCTATCAAAGCTAAGATCTTGTGAAAGAAATTCCAACTGTATTTGTAGGAAATTGGGTTTCTACTGCTTGTGAATCTGTTTGTGGTAGAGATTTTTTAGTTCTTTTCTATTGCTAGTTAGTTGGACGTAGAAGAAGTGATCTTTAGAAACAGTTTTGGTTTGGGTTCTATCAAAGCTAAGATCTTGTGAAAGAAAGTTCAACTGTAATTGTAGGAAATTGGGTTTTTATTGTTTTTTCATGCTAAAAATGTTGAATTGCATTGAAAGAAATATATAAATGGTTTACTTGATTAAAAGACTAATGTGTAAAACAGATGAGATAGATGTAACTTACATGATTGTATTAGGATCATTCTTGAGCTTTTTAGCACCAATCTTTTACTTAAAATATGATTTATTTATTCATCCATTTTAAAGGAGTATTGTAGCAACTAGATGTTTGAGTTTGATTTGGTTTGATGATGTATGTTATCTCATTCATTGAATCTTTCATTTCACAGGGTTGGACCATATATGAAATACTAAGATATGCCCCTCAACACAATTGGAGTGCATATGAAGAAGCTCTTAAACAAAATCCACTTTTGGCAAAAATGATGATAAGTGGAGTTGTATATTCAATAGGAGACTGGATCGCACAGGTTCGTTTGTTTGTCTGTTTCTTTGAAACCATTTTTCTTTTCACTTTTAGCAAAAATGATGATAGCTAGCTCAAATAACAAATGGTTTAATTGTTAAAACATGCAGTGTTGTGAAGGAAAACCGCTTTTGGAGTTTGATCGAACTCGCATGTTTAGGTCTGGCCTTGTGGGCTTTACTCTACACGGATCACTTTCTCACTACTACTATTATTTCTGTGAGGTAAACATTTCAACTTAATTTTAAACTGATTATTTTGGGGTCAAATAATCATTTTTTGATTATTAGTATCATATCACCTGCAACAAAAAAAACTGATTAATTAAGGCGAAATAAATAAAATTTACCCATTTATTTAAACTAACCCAAGATGTTATTACATTTTTGTCTCACAAAATGACATTTTTTGGGGCAAACTATACCTTAATTTCTTAAATTATTAGAATTTGCCAAACAAATTGATTATTACAACTTCAAACATTGGAACCATATCGAAAACACTATTTTTAACCCTTTTTGTTAGAGTTGATTATATTCACTATGACATAATCACTTTGAGAATGTACATTTAAGCATACTTTTATTGTGGATTTAGTTTCATGTAATGATCATAACATTCTTGATTTATTCAGGCACTTTTCCCCTTTCAAGATTGGTGGGTGGTACCTGTTAAGGTAGCCTTTGATCAAACCGCATGGTCAGCAGTATGGAATAGCATTTATTTTGTAGTTCTTGGACTTTTACGGTTTGAATCACCATCTACCATTTTTAAAGAACTAAAGGCCACATTTACGCCCATGTTGACTGTAAGTAGACATTAAATTCTCATGTTCATAATTGAAATATAAAATATGATGGAGTATAAAGTGGTTTTATGTTTTTGAACTTTTTATTAGGCTGGTTGGAAGCTATGGCCATTTGCTCACATTATAACGTATGGAGTCGTACCCATTGAACAAAGACTCTTGTGGGTTGATTGTATTGAGCTGATTTGGGTCACAATACTTTCGACGTAAGTATCTTGTGTTGTGGAATGTTAAATTAAAAATGTTGATATGACTGAATTTTTAAAAATTGATTTTGAGATGAGTTCACTTGTTTTTTTGACAGATTATCAAATGAGAAATCAGAAGCAAGGATAATAGATGCACCTGCAGACCCGATTACAATTTCATCTTCTGAACCGTCAGAGGTATGCCGACACATAAAAGTTAAACATTTGTTAAATAGTTATCAATGAGTCTAAATCATTTGAAGAGAATGATTCGAGGTTGTATGCTTTAATATAGAGTTCTGGCGGACTTTCTTGTGGTTCAACCCATTTGACCCTTTCTCTTTGTAGCTAATTGATTTGATTAGAATTCTTGGAGATAAAACACAGGCCAAATGACCCCTTCATGAGTAACCTATCGAAATCACCACACCATTTATATCATTAAACCATTTTCTTGATCTTTTGTATTATCAGGAATAGATACCCAAAGCCGAAGAATTGAATACAAGAAATCGAACAATTTCATCATCACGCAGGACCCAAATCTTCATTTGACATTGGGTATGATCTAAAAGCGTAGCAAGAACGGTAAAATGGTAAATCCACATTCGCTGAAAGGATGTTGTGTAGAAGCTAAGTGTGATATTTGTATAACCCCTTCGAACAGATTTATATCTGTTTATATGTGTACATCATTGTTCTTCGTTTTTTTTTTTTTTTTTGTTTTTGGCAGATTTAACTCGAATATATATAGTGAGGTATTCAAGATTCATGAAAACACTGTAAAAGCTTACATTTTTAGCAGTTTGTATAGATTATGATCTAAAGCGGATTTAGTACCAACAATAATTTAAACATCCATGGACATAACAGAGAGCCGACTGGGTGTTGGCCGGAAGTCAAACCACCGCCAGCTAAGTCTACGAGCGGGTGGAGTCAACGCCCTCCTCACCATCTCTTTGCTGGCATGCTGCCGCCTGTTGGCCGCCATCTTGTGGGCGCGGGTGGTCACCTTTGCTGGCAAAGAAAGGGCGGAATTCTTGAGCAAATCTTGATGATTTTTTAAGGAAAAAGACGACCCTTTTGGCGTAGAATGGTGTTGCCGCCTGCTGCCGGTGGTGGTTTCTTTCTTGATGGTCATATATGTGATTAGTTGAGGAAGAAAGGTATATGTGTTTAGCTTTGATGGAAGGGGGTGATGAAAAAAAACTATGGGTTTGATTTAAAAGATTCGATTTTTCAATATGAAGAGATAGGGGGCTGGCATCTTTCGACCGGCCAAGACTTGTTCTTGGTTGGTTTTTACAGTTTTGACTTTTTTGAAATTGTTGACTTTGACTTAGTCGTTGACTTTTACTCTGAAACAATATCAACATTTCCAATAAACCGTAGCAAATTAGAAATTCTCAATTAATAGGCTATTTAGAAATTCCTACTATTTAAAATTAGACAGGTAGATTTATAATTGTTAATTAAATTTATAATTATATTATATTATTAGGTTTAATTACATGGCTTTTGGGTACTTTTAAAAATTTATTACAAGAACAATAGTGAAACTTTTAAAAACATGCAACTCTCCATGCTTGACAAAGAAGGATGTTAATTAAATATATATATTTTTTTGGTTTATTCGGGTTAAATTTAATAAGTAAACGAAATGGAAATGGACACCCCACAAGTTGCGTCGGGTGTTTCATCGATGACTATACCAAGGTTTTTTTTTTCCCTTTTTCATGAAGTTTGAATATATACTTATTTTGGTTATCAAAAGTTAGTGGGTTTTTTGTGAAGTCTTTTTTTATTTTTTTATTTTTTTAAACTAAATACTTACATGATCTAATTCCACTTATAAAAATACTACAAATGTTAGATTAAGTTTGAGTTGGATTAAGTTTGGCTTAGATTGGTGTATTAAGTAATTGGCTTCAACTGAAAACTAGTTCCTCGCTAGAAAATAACTTGTTTTGAACATCCTCATCCCCTCGCGTTTTATAAACCGATAATCATCATAGCCATTTGTAGTATCATTTTGAATCTGATTGTGTCATTGTATTTATATAATTAACAAAAGCCAACTACACATTTGTGGTATTATTTTGAATCTGATCGTGTCATTATTGTCACACCCCAACCAACGACGGATATGTCAGGGCGCAATGATTGTCTAGATGCACACAACACTAATTAAATATTACGATATTTGTAATCAACCAATTTCATAGCATTTAAATATTACATTATAATCCAAGAACAAAGCATCAAAGAATACAGATTAACTCGTCTACTTTTAAGTCTCACTAAGTCCACATGCGTCTTAAAGTGTCATCAACGAGATCATCAATATCAAACAACAAAGCCTGCAACATGTACAACATATGAGTCAACTATAAGTAGTTGGTGAGTAAACGTATGTTTAGTATACTGCAATAGATTAAAAGCATGTGATCCATGAGTTAAGTGTAATCGAGTACTATAAACCTGAAATGAAATAGAGCACATAGGGGTGCATGATCCAACCCTGACAATAAGGTTAACGATCACCCGACGCCAATCACCGGTCAAGTCAGGTGGGACGTCACACCAATAGAGGTCGATCTAGAGGTCGATCACAGTTAATGTCAATATTAGGGGTTTTCTAGGGTTTTCCGGTCACTGCAGCCGTTCTAGAGGTCGATCACAACATAGCATCAAATAACCATACAAGTTTACATACAAGAGCACACATAACAACATAGAGTTCGCATGTGATTTTCGAGTAAAGTATATCGAGTATGAATTTTGATACGGTACATGTTGCACCCCAAAACATTTAAAAGAAAGTGGGGCTATGAATACTCACCTGTTATGGAGACACAAAAGTAAGAAAGACACCATGAGACGTGATGGATAAACTCGAAGACGACCTTGACGACTAAACAAGATGGATGAATAAATAAATAAATAAATAAACTTCATGACACAAGCGACTCGACGACTCGTTGGTGATTTTAGTAGTGATAACGTACGTTCATGGTCATGAGATATGTCATTCCTAAGACTAAACATGCGGCGACAAATAAACATTAGTAAAACTATTTATTTCCATGACATTAAAAAATATATATTTAATTTACATGAAACCATATAGGGCCCAAAACACAATAATAAATTATTCTAACAAAAAATAATCATTATAACGAGTTGTGTGACCCCCCCGCGCGTTGCCGCGGGGTTGAAACTGTAGACTAAGTTATAGTAAAAATTCATATAGTAAACATGAGGCTAAACATGTCTAACAACATATATACTAAACAATTATACTACCATCATAATATTAGTAGAAAAAATTTATGTACATTAAGTTTTAGTAAAAAAGCTAAGTGACTATGAAATGTAGACATGGCAAAGAAAAAAGTTAATTTGTACACTAAGTTAAAGCAAAGACAACGATAGTAGTCAAGTTTAAGTTCTTGGACATAGACCAACCAAAAGACATGTATTGCTTGCTTATTCACTATCCAATTTAGGCAAATAAATTGATGAAATCTCTACAAATATTAAACAGTTAATTTTAGCAAATCTATGGTAGCAGCATCAAGTGTATGTCTTGGTTAAAAAAAAAAACCATCAAGATATTTGAAAACAAAAAGACCCTGCCAGTCACAAACAAACAGGTGGAAACATGCTATCACAAATTAGTGTTAAACCAACACCTGTTGTTGTCAAAAGGTGAATGAAAATCAAATGGTAGCAACATCAACCACATCTTTTGGTTCCAAAAAAACTGCTCTTCACAAAAAATGACTATAAACCAAATGGTAGCAGCATCAAGTGCATGTCAAAAATCAATAAAGTGAACAAAAGAAATACAATAGTGAATGATTTAAATAGTGAAGAACATTAAAAGAGGCTCAGATCAAGAATAGAAACTCATCATATAATATAAGGTAATCAGGCTCAATTTGGCTGCAAAATTGATTGCCACGCCTAAATCAAATCATGAAAACCCATACATTCCTCTTTTTTTTTTAATGATCATCATAGCCTAAATAACCATTTGCCTCCGCCATCCTCAACGCAACAAAAGCAGATCGCCAGATAAAAGCTCAGTATCATTAAAAGGCAGCCAAAAACCAACATTAGTTTATAGCCAAAACCAACATTTTTTCACAGAAACCTTTGACAAAAATCCCAGCCTACATGTGTGTCAAATAAAGAAGTCCAGGACCAACAAAAGCGCCTATGACACAAAAAGGCCCAATGGATAAAAGTAAGCTCAGATTTAAAATGATCATCACAGCCTTACAGGCTCCAATCAGATATAATGCTCAGGTCAAGCCCACGACTGCAATTTGTCTATTGCCACGCCGAGAGCAACCATCATTGCTTGATCCAAAGATAGCAAGAATCATCAAAAAAATAAGGGTCAAGTAACCAAAATTCCAGCAAAGCAACCATCAAAGCCAATAGATATCCATCATCGCATGATCCAAATTAACCAACAGCCATAGAAATTAACCTATAGGCATAGAAACAGTAAGCATCAAAGCCACCCAGAGCGAAGAAAAGCAACATTCATATAAACATTAAATGGTAAGTAACCAAAATCCATCGAAGTATGTTACCATGATACCGATGTTGTCATAGTGTACTAAAACACCAACATGAAGCCATTGATTTCAGATGTGGGTTATTGAAAACCCTAGAACCAAAATCGATCTAAAAGAACACAGAACAACAACAAAAACCAAACGGTTTCAGATCTGGGTTAGTGAAAACCCTGAACCCAAAATCGATCCAACAGGATAGCAATAGCATCAAAACCCCGTTGCATCCACGTAACCGGAACAACAAAACCAACGAATCATCGCTTGAAGGCTCCCAAAAGCAAAGCCCAAACTACAAATTCAAGGAAATTGTGTAATTATATATCAAGGAATTGTTGGCTCAGACTTGCAAAGCCAAATTATATATCCATGGTGGCTGCAAAAAAAATATTGCCCCCCATACACATGGATTATCATTTATGTGTTGCGAATATTAATCATCATTGCCATTTGTTTAGGGTCAAAAGAAACACACAACAATCCATCGAACAAAGTAAGGATTCAAAAGCAAACCGGCCAAATCATTAGACCGGACAAATAAACCATGAACAGTGTTCGTCACTCACAAACTAAGACCTTCAAAGCATCAAACTCACTGTATAATACAATGAGAACATGGCTCAGATCCGTGAACAGTGTAACAAAAGTAAAAACCAACCATGGCTGCAACTAATTACCCCGCCAAGATGAAGGTCTACAATTGCCACTAATAAGGACACAGACAGTTTTAAAACTCATCATAGCCACTTTAGCATACCATAAAATCGCATAAAATCCTTATTTCAGAGAATAAGGCACAACCAGTTGCACAAACATCGCTCAGATCAGAATCAAGACCTTCATAGCGAAACATAATCACTTAAAATTAACATCATATTCAAAATACCACATTCTCAGAGAAAGCTTTCCATTCCGATTTCATTCGGTTTCGCCAAAGCAACGCAAACTATAACAAAAGCTGAAATTGAACCCTTTAAAAGGGGGCGACGCACCAGAAAAATAATGAAGATGAAGAGACAGACTTGTAGCCGCAAATCACCTCACACCGGCAAACACCGTCATCAACAGAGATACACACGGCGGCCATCATCAATCCTTCTACAAAGACGGCAGTCACCTGAAAACCCTTTAAAAGGGGGCGACACACCGGAGAAGGAATGAATACGAAGAGAAAGAGTTGTAGTTACGATGGCGACACACCGGTGAAACATGAAAAACGGCGACGGAGGAGATGCGGTGGAGGAGAAGCGGTGGAGAAAATGCATGTCTCGAGAAAGGAAAGTAGGCAGAGAAATGTATACAGCAAAGCAAAACCGGGGCAAAAACCAAGAAGGGAAAACCGGCGAAGTAAACGTAAACGGTTTTGACAAAAACCGTGGGCGGGGGGGGGGGAGTAAAGTGTAACAAAAATGAAAGAGCTGTGGCCAAACTAAGAAGAACCATATGTCCACTATTCACCATCAATTTGCTTTGTATATTTATTAAATCATGTTATACATGCAAGATTTAAAATGGATTTATTTAATATATTTTATACATGCCAAAAAAAATTAATTTTCACCATGTTAACCTAATTTTATAATTTTTATCATGCAAATATTAATTATAATCTAACCTTTAGCATATCAATTTATCTAAATCAATAAGTGGTTATCAAGCAAGCATGACATTCCTAGATCTAGCATAATCCACCATACAAATAACAAGTTTCATGGACCAATCATGCATGGATAAATATAAATATATATTTATTTTCGTTGAAAATAATCTAAGTTCATCAAACCATCATCAAGCTATCATATTTTCATGAGGAAACCCTAGATTTACAATCAAGGTCATGACTTTATGATGAATCATACACAAAACCCAATCTCTAACAACATCCGTTAAGGTCAAACAAGAAAATTCATAGAAGTCAATAAAAATACAAACTTTACCCATAAAAATCTTAACTTTAATCGTATAATCACTAGATCTATGAAATATAAACATGTACAACTTATATCTAGCATGGAACAACCCTAAAAATCCATCCTTAACAAGTAATAGCAAGGAATCAAAAGGGTAGAAGCATGGTTTAAGAAAAACTTACCATATTGAGGTAAACTGACATGAAGCTACACTAGAAAACACCCAAAACGAGCTCAAAAGCTTCAAAAATTGTATGGCTGAAGAGCCGTCGACAACATTCCGTCTCTGACATTCCGCTGCATACAGACCATAGGATTTGTATAATCCAGCCGACGGTCCGCATTAGTTTATTTTACACCAAATTAAACTTACAGAGGCTAATATTACCAACTGATTTACCCACTAGCCAAAATCAAGAACTTTATATTTTTGGTCATATCATGCTTGCATGTCTAACTTGTAATCCAAGCTTCAAGACTTGCACACAAGACACAACACCCGGGTCTCCACCAATCCGACTCTAAAACTCATTTTTATGCTAATACAACACTGAGGTGTATCTGGTTTCCTAAGCCATGTCCGATTTGATAAAAATAGAAATAAATATATTGCATGCATAACTAGGGTTGTACCTTTAGCTTCCAAGCTTGTAAGTTGTAAACCCAAGTTCTTAACATAATTGCTTCTGACAGAACCTCCTTTAGCACCTTATCAACTAAATTTGCCCTGCATGCACAATCCAAGAGTGATTCAACACTCTAACTAGGCTTGTAAACTAACCGAACGAATATGAACAGGGGCATGCTAGTGTTCGTTCATTTAACTTTAAGTGAACACGAACATGAACATGCACATTAGTCGAACAAAAATTTTCATGTCCGTATTCGTTCATTAAGGAAATGGACATGTTCGTGTTCGTTTATGTTCGTTCGTTTAAGACTAAACGAACGGTTCACGAACATAAACGAACATAAAGATACACATCTTGTTTCCAACAATGTCAATAATTAAGAAAAACATCTAAATGAATGGTTCAAATGTTCATAATTCATTCCAAAATCCATCAAGCCTAATCCAACAATCTAAATTTAAGTATTTTATTAATAAAATTTCTTATATTATTATATTAATAAAATTAAACGAACGTAAATGAACATAATCGAACATAAACAAACACACATACATTAACATACATAAACGAACGCTCACGAACATAAATAAACGAACGAGACAGTTGTTCATGTTCGTTCATTATATTAAATGAACAAAAATTTTGTTCATGTTCGCTCATATAGTAAATAAACGAATATAAACGAACTTCTCGCCAAACGGTTCACGAACTGTTTACTGAATGTTCGGTTCGTTTACATGTCTAACTCTAACCACATCATTTTCTTCAAAAATGAACTTTAAGCCAAAATTAAGATATCCATACTTCTAATGTACTCTAGGACTCTTTTCCAAGCTTTCTCTCAGCTTAGATTGTCCATGCAGAGCCTATAAACATCTATTCTTAATGAAATTAGATTCACAACCCATTATAACTACCAGTTTAGATGGTTTATGCAGAGCCTATAAACATCTATTCTTAGTGAAAATTAGTTTCACAACCCATAATAACTATACCATGGAGGTGTTTAAATGATTTTAGAATGTTAAGTTTAGCTTTTGATTTTTAGCTATAATCCTTCAAAGCAAGTGACCTGTATCTAGGGTTGTCTGATATCGAATTTCGAATCGAATTAAAATTTGAGATTTTCAATTTGATTCGAAATTCGAATTAAAAATAATTGTATATTTATATATATAAATATAATGTACATAAAAATATTTTGAATTAGTTTAACCTATTATAATTCACGTCCTATTTTAAAAGTTTTAAAATTTAAATCTTTATAATATACATTGAAAGTTAAAATGTTTCCTTCATATTCACGATTCCATTCCCCTAGAAAATTTTAAATTTAAAATTTTTTAAATGTTTATTAGTTTTATACTCATATAGATTTGTATTTTTTACTATAATAATTTAAGTTTTTAGTAGTTTTAAAAATAAAATTAAAACATGTTTTTTATTTAATTTGAATTGAGTTTATTCAGATTCGATTCGTATTTGATTCGTATTCGATTCGAATTCGAAAACTGAATACGAATCGAACCGAATTTTGAATTGCATTTCTCTTTCGAATTCAAATTCGTTTCGACGAATTTATTATTGAATTCGAATCGAATTTCGAATTCAAGTTTTAAAAATTGAAATTCGAGTAATTCAATTCTAATTACTCGAGTATTCGAAATTTAATTCGTTAAACACCCATACCTATATCCCTAAAGAACATCCTCTGACACCTCAAGAACAAATAGAGAGCACATAAGTTCAAGTGAAATGAGCCAAATGAGCCAAATGAGCAGAAATGCTCTTGAACACTTATTTGTATCGTCCATTAACGATGCGGATCGTCTGGTGGTCCATAGTGGCTTCGACGATCCGTTTTTCTCAATAGAAAAGCACGCGGGTCTAACCCAGTGGGGCCGCAGCCGACCCACGGGTACCCGAATATATTAGGACTGTCTGGATCAATATAAGTGCCGACGGTCCGTATCGACTGTTTGCTCACTTTTCTTCTTTTCTTTTTCTTGTTCAATCCACGTCCAAATTCACTCGTTTCAATCAGGGTCTCACACTTAATGTCCCGTAGGAAAGGAAACAACATCTAAGTAGTGTGGCTCATTAAAAAAGAGAGAGAGAGAAAGGGTAAAAAATGTCACTGGCGAAGGACACTCCCCCCCTCCCCCCTCGGGTTTTTTTGGCCAAAGTGCTAATTTTTAAAACTTTTTTAATATATATTAAGAACCGTCCCCCGGGATAAGGATCCGTGACTTTCCGTCCCCCAAACTTTTCGGTGAAGCTTCGCTAAAGAAAAATGTTGTAGTGGTTCGAACCAAAATGATTAAAGCGAGATGCTTACCATTGTGCTATAAAATTATAGATAATACTCAAGGTATTCGCAAACTTTTTATGAAATAGAGGCCCAAAATGTTTGGGGTCCCCAAACGATTGCTTGGTTTTGTTACATAGTCCAGCTCGGCAGCTAGCTTGCCATGATAATACCGACATAGTTTTATTAAACGGTGACATAACTCACAAACTCGGTCAATAGGGTGGTGGGGCGAGGTTAGGGACTTTGGGGGCGGAGGGATCGATGGTATTTTCAACTTTTTACGTGGACAAGTTTTGAACTCTCGATCAGCTCGGTCCATGACAAAACGCATGGATATAACCCGCCCCACACGCAATAATCGTCAACTTTGGATATCAAATTCAGGTATAACGCATCCTTATTTCCTTATAATAAAAAGATCTTTTTTCTATTATAATAATACTAGGTTATTGCAATAATATGTTGGTAATATGTACATTACACGGGTTAAATGTCAAAATTAGGTAATCAAACGATGATTCAACAGAAACAACTAAATGACTGATTGATTACAAGAACTCACAAACGAATACAAGTATAAGAAAACTGAATAGATCATCAATACGATGATCTATATAGCTAAAGATTCTCACAATCTACACAGGAACAACAACTTCATCAACTGATGAAGAGAAAACCCTAGATTGCACCGAGAAGACGAAGAAGAGAGCAGACGATAGAGAGAGAAACAAACTTCTAAACGGCTGTAACAAATCCCACTCTAACCCTAACAACTCATAAGAGAGACTTTATATCTCTCGAAGATACACGAGAAATAACCAGGTTAAGTAACCTGGCCTTCACCGCTTCGGCCCAGATCCACAGCAGCTCAATCTTCAAGCCCGATAGAAGCCCAATTCCACAAATAGCTTCCAAATCCAACCGACCCGTTCGAACATGAAAAAACACACAAAAAATATTGATCAGCTCGAGAGATGTAATTATAACACATAAAATATAAATGAGTAACAAACAAGTTCAATTATACATATTTTTAACACCCCCCTCAGCTCAAGAGCTGAACTGATCCTATAAACACAACTTGGTACACAAAGACTCATGCAGACTGACACTAAGACCTTTAGTAAACAAGTCTGCAAGTTGTTTGTCAGACTTAACTCCAACAGTTTGAATTCTACCTTTAGCAAGTTGTTCACGTAAGAAAAATAAATCTAATTCAAAATGTTTAGTCATGAAATACCGGATTAGAGGCAATCGTAATGTAGTGGGACATGCAATACCACAGGAACACTTAATTCAATTAGTAAATTTATCAACCACATTACTTCACATGTTGCATAGCACATGGATCGATACTCTGCTTCTGCAGTAGAACGAGAAATAGTGCTTTGCTTTTTTACTTTTCCAAGATATTAAAGATGAACCTAAAAAACACAATAACCAGTTATGGACTTCCGAGTGACTAAACACTTAGCCCAATCTGAGTCAGCAAATGCACTAAGGTTAAACTCCATGGATTTAGAGAATAGAATACCTTTTCCAGCAGACTTCTTAAGATACCTTAGAAGTCTTAAGGCTATATTTGAATGAGCAACTACTGGACTGTGCATAAATGACTTAGATAATGAACTGCATAAGCTATATCAGGCCTAGTGTGAGAAAGATAAATAAGCTTACCCACTAGTTTTTGATACCCAGTGAAATTAGTCAACACTGAATTATTTCTTTTACACTCAGAAGTCAATACATGGTTCTGTTCAATGGGTGTATTTACAGGTTTACTACCTAACAAACCAAATTCACTTAGTAAGTCAGTGCAGTATTTCCTCTGACACAAGCATAGGCCTGCATCAGACCTAATGACTCAATCCCTAGAAAGTATTTTAACTCTTCAAGGTCTTTGATAAAAAAACTGGTTTGTAAAAACTCTTTTACCTTTTCTATATCTTGACTGCTATTTCCAGTTACAATTATATCATCTACATATACAAGCAGAACAAGAAACACTGAACCAGTGGACAACATAAACATAGAGTAATCACATTTGCTTTGAACAAACCCAAGTTCAAGCAAAGTTTCTACAAGTTTTTCATTTCACATTCTAGAAGCTTGTTTTAAGCCATATAATGACTTGTTTAGTTTACAACTTTATGCTTATTAGTAGAAAAAAAACCTTGAGGAACAGTCATATATACATCTTCATTAAGGTTGCCATATAAAAAAACATTATTAATGTCTAACTGAAACAAGGGCCAATCATATTGAACTGCCATTACAATCACCGTCCTAATGGTGACCATTTTCACCACAGGAGAGAATGTTTCATCAAACTCAACACCCTCTTTTTGTGCATAACCCTTTGCCACTAGCCTAGCTTTATATCTATCTATCTCACCAGTGGACTTGTATTTAATCTTATAGATCCACTTACACCCAATGGCCTTTCTATCAGGTGGAAGATCAACTAGATCCCAAGTATGGTTTCTATGAAGAGCTTCAAGCTCCTCATTCATGGCAACAACCCAATTTGGATCTTGAATTGCCTCAAAGTAATGTTTAGGTTCTATACTTTTGTTAAGAGAGGTAGCAAAACACAGATTTTAACCAGATAATCTTGAAAAATTTATAACTTTTTCTATGCCATACTTGACTTTCCCTTCTACCACATAATCCTTTAACTTAACAGGAACTACAGTTTGTCTAGTAGACCTCCTAGGGACTGTGTGAACTTCTGGACGGGACACTCCCTCAGGAGAGCGTCTTTTTTCAGTTTCCTCACTGGTACCATCATCCCTAACCTCATGCTCAACCGTTTCAGTTGTGAGAGAAGTATCGCTTGGTTGCTGAGGTGAGATATGCTTACCTGAAGTGAGACTTCTCTTAGTTTCTGACTGTTGAGACCCATGAGGAGGTAGGTTATTGTTAGTGACAACTCTAACCTCATCATTGGGAGCTGAGTCAATATTAGAATGAGTGGTTTCTTAATTTTCATACATGTAAAAAAAGTTTAAGTTGGTGACATCTTCAATTGTAGGAGTGGCAGGATCAATATCTGACATTGTTTCCTTAAATGGAAACACACTTTCATAAAACTTTACATCTCTGGAAAATAAAATAGTTTTATTATCAAGACTCCAGAGTTTGTAGCCTTTCTTTTCATTTGAATATCCCAACAAAACACATTTTTCTGCATTACTTGAAAATTTGTTTGTATCATTTAAAATTGTAGAAAAACAAAGACATCCAAACATTCTAATATGACTCAATATTGTTTTAAAACCATACACAATCTCATTGGGGCCCTTTCCATTTAAAACAGAGGAGGGTGTCCTGTTAATAAGATAGGTGGTAGTTAGAATGCAGTCAGACCAAAACCTAAGAGGAACACCACTTTGAAACATAAGAGCTCTAGCTACATTGAGTAAGTGCCTATGCTTCCTCTCAACAATTCCATTTTGTTGAGGAGTATAGGCACAACTAGTTTGATGGACAATTCCTAGAGTGTTACAGAGACTTCTCATCATTTGATTGTTAACACATTTTGTACCATTGTCACTTCTACACATTTTAACATTCCTTTTAAACTGTTTTTTAACTAAATTTACAAAAATCTCAATATTGGAAAACACTTCTGTTTTGTTTTTCATTAGAAATACCCAAGTGGCCCTGGAGTAGTCATCTACAATGGTAAAAAAATATTTAAACCCTTCCTTGCTGGGAATTTTATAGGGTCCCCAAACATCCAGATGTATTAATTCTCCTAGAGTTTTTGTTTTATGGTCACTTAAGGAAAATGGTTCCCTGTGTCGTTTAGCTTTATGACAAACCTCACAAGGATCAGGGTTGCCCTTAGTGACAAGTTTTAAGTCATCTTTTAAAACTCTAAGGACAGGATCAAAGGGGTGTCCTAGTCTAGCATGCCACAAATTTTCATTTCCAACAGAACCAAACCAAACCTTATTCACTATAGGAAAGTAATCACACATATATAGACCATCTAGCTGACTACCAATCACCAGGGTCTTCTTGGTTGAAGGGTCCTGGACAAAGCAACTAGTCTCATTAAATGACACAGTCAACTTACTATCTTTAGCTAACTTGTAAACAGACATGAGGTTTACACAGTACTCAGGAATCACAAATACATCCATTAATGTAATTAGATTGTTAAGCTTTATATTTCCAATTTTGGTTACTAAAGAATATGTTCCATTAGGATGTTTAACTTTCATTTTAAATTCTGCAACATCTACGACATTAATTAAATTTTTATCTGAGAAAACCATATGGTGATTTGCACCTGAGTCAACAATCCAGTTAGTCCCACCAGTGGTACTAACTGGATCAGAAAACCGAACATGTCTTGGGCCATGACTTGTAAGACACAAAAAATTAAGAGCAGCATTTCCACTACCAGATTGGTCATAGTATTTGTCACCCAACAGACACAATAGCCTAGTAATTTGATCTTGAGTGAGAGACCTGACATGAGAAGACGTGTACTCATCACAAGTATTGTTAGATGTAGGAATAGTTGAGCCCACTTTCTTCCCTTGTCCAAGTTTCAGTTTCATCCAAGGAGGGTACCCAATTATTTCGAAACATTTGTATACAGTGTGTCCAACCTTGTTACAATGTGTACACTTCAAATTTAGATTCCTTGGTGTGTCCAACCTTGTTACAATTGAACTGAAAGAAACTATAGAATTCGATCCAATTGTTTCCACATGATATTTAATTTGTGATATTACTCAGACACACTCAAAGTTCCTTGAGTGAAATTATTAATCTTTTGATACAGATTGAATATCACAGATCCATCAATTTTATCATAAGTTTCTTTCAGTTCAGACCAAACAGATGATGCAAGATTAGAATATACATGACCCAAATACAAATCCTCACTAACAGAGTTAAGTATCCAGGTTAACACAACAGAATTGCATCTGTCCTATTGACTAGCCAAGACATCATCATCAGTGGATCTTTCACAAGTTTTATCAATAAAACTATATTTATTTTTAATCCGCAAAGCCAATTTCATAGCATTTGCGCAAAGAGTGTAGTTTTCAGTGCCTTTCAGTTTTATATTGATGATGGTTAAGTGACTAGACTCACTGGGATGCAAATACAAAGGACTGCTAGGATCCAATTTTCCCACCAAAGTGGCAAATGGATTATCAGTATCACCCTCAGCCATGAGAACACAAAATACACAGATAAACCAGTCACAGATTCACACACGAGCAAAGATGACCAAATAGCAAACAATTGACCTAGTCAGGGACCAGGGTTTCACACCAGTCAAACTGGTAGATCAAGGCCTTTACTAGGTCAAGATACACAATCAAATCAACAGAACACAAATAAGAAGCAAGTAAGACAGGGATTGTCTGCCCCTGTACAACATGCAACATGTATCAATAGTCCTGCACTGTACTTATACTAAACAAAAAATATAAGATACATAAAAGAGATGGCAGGGAACGATCTCACCAAGATAGCACCCAAGTTAGGGTATCCAGGCCGTTTTCTGAAACCTCCGCTTAGGGTTTCAGAAGGGACGATCAGCGTAACAACAGGCACGACCACCTAGGGTCCGACATTTTGGAGGGCCCATTATTTTTTATAAAATTTGTTATATATATATATGTATATGTATGTGTGAAAGTTCAAATACAAAGGAGATTTTCCATGCGAAGTGTGCGAAGGGAGGAGATACCGACATGTGTCAGATTTCTTTTAAGCGGAGGGACCTTTATGTCTTTATACAAAAATCCTCGTCGAAGCGTGAGTAGCGTCGTATATCACGAGGGTTTTGAGCAGCCGAGTGATTGAAGAACGAACATTTGCTCGATTTCTTTGCCTCACCCATTCAATTTGAAAACGAAGTTGATTGTTCTCTATTCGATGTTTTGACTATAAAAATAAATAATGGAGCGTGATTTTTTTATTTATATTTTTTTCGTCATTTATGTTTGCTAGTTTTTACAACTGCGTTTTTATTGTTTGTGTTTGCATAATTATCAAATTATTAATATCAAATTATTAATATTAGATTTCTCTTGTGTCTTGCGTAATCATGGATGAGACGTTTTTTAGAATGCGTGATTAATTTTTATACTTGCGTAGTTATAGAATGATAATTTTTCCTGATGTAATCACATGTACTTTTTATACTTCTTACTGAATGCGTTATTATATTAATTATTGTATAATTAAAATAATTTCTTTTATTAAAATGTACTATATGTTTTTGCTACTTTTTACCCTTGTGTTTTTGTTGTTTGTGTTTGCGTAATTATGAATGAGACGCTTTTTAACATGCGTGATTAAATTTTATACTTACGTAGTTATAGGGGGGATTTTTTTAGTGATGTAAACCACATATATTTTTTTGTACTTCTTTCCGCATGCGTGATTATATTAATTATTGCGTAATATTATAAAATGTACTATCTGTTTTTGGTATTTTTTACACTTGCGTTTTTGTTGTTTGTGTTTTGCATAGTTATGAATGTGACGCTTTATAACATGCGTGATTAAATTTTATACTTGCGTAGTTATAGGGGACTTTTTTAGTTATGTATATCACATGTTTTTTTTTGTACTTCTTACCGCATGCGTGGTTATATTAATTCTTGGGTAATTTTTTTTTTAACTTTTATTGAAAACGAGAAATTTTATGCAAGCAATTGAAAATATTCTTATTAAAACATATACAAGATATAAAATTTCTACTCATACGCTGTTCGATATTGGTTTTTATAACATCTATATGTTTCAAAAACCCAAAAACTCGACCAACATCAAGATCCAAGGTTTATGCCCAATTCTCAACACCATGAATGTTGGATTACTCTATTCCATATGATAATACTCTGAAAATGATGAACGTGGGCGAAAACCATCGCGAAACCGAGTTATAACAAAGTGGGAATCGCGAAAAACAAGTTTGGTGTTTGTTTCTAATTTCCAAAGTCGCAACTTCCTCTTCTAAACCCATCACACAACGCCCTAAAAATAAAATTTCACTCCCTTTCTCATCTATAAATACCATCCCTTGATCCTTAATAGTTTGCAACTCATAGTTTGAGTATAAACAAGTGGAATAACCAATTTTTGGCGGTTCCACAACTAAAATACCCCTTCGGGTGTCGTGCTTAGTAGTTTTTTTATGCTCTCGACGAGGAGGTGTTGCCCTTCAAGCTCGTCTCGTTTGAAAAGCTTCTTTGAGGTAATTCTTCTTCTTTTCTTTCTTTGTTGCCTTTCTTCCCTTCCTTTCGTTATTTGTTTATCGCTTTATTAATTTAATTAGTTTAGTTTAGGTTCTTAGTTAGGTGCTTAGGTTCGTTTAGGAAGTCTTGCTAAGGCTCATTCTTAGAACGCCTAGCGTTGTTAAGGCTTGTCCTTTGGACGGCTTAGCTTTGCAAAGGCACGTCATTAGGACGTTTTGCCTTGCTTAGGACGATTTAGGCTTGTTGTAGCCTTGTAGAGGCTCGTTAGGCCTAACGAGTCTAAACTATCATGTCAAATTTCATCTATATTCTTCTAATCTAAAAGTCAACGTTTTTATGCATGAACAAATTGGGGATTAAGGCTTGTTTTTCACAAATCAACAATTAAACTGATCTTTAATCATTCTAATATGTAATTCAGGTTTTGAACATAACCTCATTTTTAAGAATTTCAAATAGCTTAGAAATCGATCTCTGTTTAACAACATTTTTGGTGATGGTACTTGAAACGCGAATGACATGTAGTAACTGGAAGGGTGAAAACACCGGTAGTTGGGGTCTCTGTCAAATGATAAGTGTTCGCATAAATCCCATAGTCGGACTTGGATGCTTACCTGGGATGCCCCGATGAGAGTGTCATAACCTATTAGGCCAAAGCATGTCTAGTAACGAAAAAAAATATTGTTACTCCTTAAAGTAACATTAAACTTCAATTTATAACATTAAAACCCATCCCTAAATGCATAAGAGCTTAGAATCCCATATTCCAATATTCATGTCGTCCCTTTCTATTCTTTTTGGGTGAAACTTCGGGGCTAATCCTTTCACTTTCACTTTTCGCTTCGTGGACTTAACTTCTAATCCAAGTGAGTAATCCTTGCCCCTTTTTCTCATTTTCTCAATTTTTGGGGTTGTAACATGTATCCTATTTCAAAGTGTTGTCTTTAAAGTTTATCATTTACCATGCGTATGTGATCTATGTGTGAATTATGTGTTATGTGACTTCTAGCATGATTTGTCAATATGTGATTTTCAAAGGCTTTTATGTTTATCAAAAGTTTTCATGTTTTCATTTGGATGTCAAGTATGTCATGGTTGTCATGTCTTTCATTTGGCATAAACATTAACGTAAGGCCTGAGGTAACAAAGGTAGATCTATTGGTTGATAACCCACTCAACTTGACCGGTTCGGTGTTGGGTGATTGGAGCCTATTTTATTATTTCATATAGTCTAACCTGTGGATTAGGGAATCTATCATATGTCATTGAGGTTTGTTTATGCCTAGTCTTCCATGTTGTCAATATCTTCTAGCATGTTATATTTCACTTATTCTATCATATCACACGTAACACATGTTTTTTTTCTAATATATGTTATGTAGCAAACTTGTGGTTACTCACTAACTATTTATAGTTGACCCCTTTTATTTTATACATGTTGCAGGCTAAGATGTTGATTTTTCAAGATGTTATCACATAGGGCTTTTGGACCTAGTTTAATAAAGAAATTGTATTTGTTATCAATATGTGGTGTATTGTTTTATTTTTCAATGTCATTAATGAAATTCATTATTTATCAACTATTGTCACTAAATTAGTTGTCATGAACTTATGGGCAATCTAATCATGTCCCGACGTTTCCGCCGTCGGTTGGGGTGTGACAGTTTTGTCCTTATCTATCATAAACAAACGTACAAGGTCTCAAACCGAACTCTTGGGCAAACTCGGCAGCTTATGTGTCACATCATCTCGTGCTAGCGTCATTTCATTGAGACTCTCGAAACTCTGCTTCAAAACATCGATCATAAGAATAGCTTTGTTGAACTCAAGCATAATCTTTCTAGTTAACTTCTCCTTAAGGGCTACATCAGCGGCATTTGGGAGGTTAGATGAAGATGACGACATGTTGATAGTAAGTTGGGGAGTTTTGATGTGTGACGTGATTGAAAGTATGTTGTAAGAAGCCGGCGTAGCGTGATTCTGAAAATGCAATTGAGTGTCTAGTTTTATAGGGGGTGTTGAGTGTTTGGAAGTAGTAAATGCCGCACCTACCATTTAATTGATCGTTTTAATGGGACGGTTTTGGGGGGGAGGGGGGGGGGGGGGGAGGTGAAGCGTAATAAGTGCTCAAATATGAATTTATTTTCAATGCAAAAATGATTCAGGGTTATTTCTTGCGTGTATTTTTTTTGTTTTTTTGTTTTGTAATTTTGTGTCGTTTCATTTTCCCTCCATTTTTTTTAGTTTATATATGTGTTTGCAACCATGCATTTTACACACAAACCCAACTTCGGCCTAGTGAGTTACTGATTTTGCACGTCCGGAATCTAACCTAGAAACCACATAGACATGGTTGTGATAACATTCATTCAACCTAACTAACTGATTACTATGAACGTATTTAGTATAGTACTAGAGCTATGCAATTAAGGTAGTCCGGGAGCGGGGGGTACGAACAATAACAAACAATCAGACACAATTGAACAAATAAACACTGAACAAATTCATCCAATGTCAAAAACCCTAGTTTGAAATCAGCAAAAGACTAACCTTCACCCAAAGTGATTACAAAGAAATTAGCTAAACATGGTAAACGTCAAAATAACAAAAGCTGAAAAGATTGCCAGAGCGTATATTAGTCGAATGCTTGAGAAATCTTCACCAAATGCTTGGAATCTTCTGAAATTCGTAACCAGCACTCCAAAATCGTCCAAGAAGGCAGAAGAAGACAACTGATGGCATCACATTGGCTTAAATAGCCAAACCCTAATTTTTGGTCGACTTCACCCCCGTCGCGTGTCGCGGCAGTCTCCATTCTCTTGCTTCGCGCCACGATGTCGCCAAAATAGTCGGGGTCCAACTAGTAGACACGCGCCGTGTCGCGAAGAGCAATGCTAAACCCTCGCGACACGATATGACCTTGGATTCCAGATTTCTTCATAACTTTATAACTTGAATCCAACCGATTTCTTCATGTTAATGACCAAACGTGAAAAATACAAAACTATACAAAGTGATGTGTTTCCAACCAGATATAAACCATAAAAACAGAGAATTACGAATGATAACACCTTATAAACTACTATCACATCAAGCACAACACATACAAACTCAATCACAACAAATTAATGATTTACTTGTGATATTCCAACAACAAGAAGAAGAATTAAATGACAATGAATATGACGATTAGATAGTTTAAAACGTTTATTTGTTTAAGATCATGAAGTTTTGTATATATTTGTTTTGGAACATCTATGTGAATGGTGATTTGGCATTGTTATATGAATTGATTGTTATTTTTTGGTTTTAAACCCTGGATTTAAAAAAAAAAGTAGGTCTTTGGAGACATGTCATCGCCACAGTAAATATTTTTTTTTTAATTCATCTTTGGTGATGACTTCTCGTCGCCATAGGGTTTAAAGAATTATAATACAACTCAGTATAATCCTAAGGCGCGACATGTTGTCGCCAAAGATGAAAAATCAAGATTCACATTTGGCGATGACCTGTCATCGCTATAGGATCCGAATTAATTTTTTAGAACCTTTTTTTGTTCATAAATGATATCGATAAGTCAGTGCCAATGAAAAGTCGCCAACAAAGGTATGTGATGTGGTTCAAGTTCGATTGACGAGGGTGTATACGTCGGCGAGGTCTATCCTGACGACTATTTTGAGCTATGGAGATAACTTTTTGCCTTTGAGTCTATGCTGACGGCATGTCGTCGTCATAGGCTTTCCCAGTACATGTCATCATCAAAAGTAATCCCCATTATGTCACCAAAAACGCCATTTCTTGTAGTGATTAGGGTTTCTGTTCTTGGAGGAGGTCAACGGATAGAGGATGAGCCTTCTTCTACTTATAGGAAGACAACCAAGCCAAAACCCTAAAAGAATATATTCAAATGATTCTGCCAAGATTCGGCCTAACACTTTAGGCTTTAAGCTTTTCCTTTTGAACAACAAAGGCCGATTGGTTGGCACGTCCCCAACAAAAGGAGGTTTGCATATAAGCCGACCATCATTTTTTTCACCAGTCTAGGAGGAAACCCCCACCAATCCGTGAAAACCCCCACAGAGTCTAGATATAATATATGACGTGAAAAGAGGCACAAGCTTTGAATCTCAATCTCTATATCATTGAATCAATAGACCAATTAAAGGCTTTAACCTGATTAGCATGTTATATCTTCAAGAAGAAATAAAATTAGTTTTAGTTTTTTTTGAACGGCCATTCATTTTATAACAAAGATGCAAACCTAACCCAGCAAGCTGCTAGGCAAGAACATAAAACATGCTACAAGATAAGTAGATAACAGAAAGAAACTTAAAAAACAAACAAACTATAACAACCAAGAGAAAAATCTCGCCTTCACACCAAGCATATATCCTTCCAATTCTTTAGAGCCATGAAAAAGTCTCACCTTACCACTTCACATCCTCCACATCACCTTTGATTGTCTTCTACTGAGTTACTTCTCAATTCTTTAATTGACATATTCCATTGGAGCTTCTTCTGACCAGAACTCGAATCGGATATTTAGAAAGTTTCTGACGATATTTCTTAATTTTAATTTTATAAATATGATCTAATTCATAAATAAATGGAAAACTTTTTGGTAAATTGTTGGAAGTTTCTTAGCCATTCGTATAGCGAAAAGATTTTGGAAATTTGTGGAGAATGTTTTTCTTTTTCTTTTCCTTTTTTGTATTAAAAGTTTGTAAGCAAATATTCCTTGCTCTATATATACGAGTCCACATGAAGAGGAAGGTTTCCGAGGGAAATGAAGTTGTTTTTGGGTTTTCTTTCAATGTTAATTCTTCTTGGTTTAGTTTTAACATCAGTATTAGTTCATGCCCAAGATGATCAATCAGGTAATATATTATAATTCTCTCTTTATATCTATCTATCTATCTATCTATCTATCTATATAAATACTAAAGATATATATCTAATATCCTTAATTACTCTTTTATTGCAGGCTTCATAAGCATAGATTGTGGAATTGTTAAGGACGAAACCTACACCGATAATGTGACAAACATAAACTATGTATCAGATGCTAACTTCATAGACAGCGGTGAAATCCAGAAAATACTGCCTGAGTATTTTTTGTCCACCATTGATACACAACTTATGACCCTCACAAGTTTCCCAAATAACACCAGAAGTTGTTACACTCTAAAACCAATCCAAGGAAAGGGTAACAGGTATCTGATTAGAGCAAGGTTTATGTATGGAAATTATGATTCCAAAGAGAAACTTCCAGAATTTGATGTCTATCTTGGACCTGATTACTGGAATACGATTCGATTTAGATCGTCATGGGAATCAATAAACAGGGAGATTATACATGTTCTATCATCAGATTACATACATGTTTGTCTTCTAAACACAGGCCGTGGAACACCTTTTATATCAGCCATAGAACTACGGCTTCTGAAAAGTGACATGTATACCCAAACTAGTTTTGGATCATTGTCCCTTTTTGGGCGTTTCGGTTTTGGTAATGCATCAGGAACAGTCAGGTAAATATTTTGAAATATTTTTACTACTTGATAACTAATTATTAGTTGTTGTTAATATTGAAATATATTATTAGTGTTAGTCCAAGTGTAGTCAGGTATCTAAGGTATATATCTAAGGTTCTTTCTATGTATCTGAGGTTGTACTTATGTAGCATGTGAAGCTTAAAACATATTATTAGTAATTAGAGTGTTAATTGCAATTGTGAATACCATTTAAAATTGATAGTCTAATTGTATATTGAATCTATCACGTTGATTGTTCCCCATGTAATATATGAGTCTATAACTTAGTGTGGGTGAGCTTCATTGTAAACACTTACATTTGTAAAATAGCTCTTTTTCACATGTGAAAGTTCCTTAATAATGAGAAAAAAGAAAAAAGATGAAAAAATATATTAATCACAACCATTAGATCAAGAGATCTAATGGTGACAAAAAAGTGTATATGAGTCTACACTTTTAAAGGGTGTCACATATATATATATATATATATATATATATATATATAGAGAGAGAGAGAGAGAGATTTATTTTAGACACCAACACATCACAATCAACGCATTTTCCATCTTTATTTATTTATATTTCATTTGATTTTGAAAACCAATTCCCGATTGTACTATCATTTTTTCTGCTTTTGCAATTAAATCGTGAGACATTTTTTTTTGAAATTTAAAATTTTTCGGTGATTTTTTGGATTTTTTTAAACACACATGTTGCATCAGAACAAGATCGATAAGTCTAAACAGTAACAAGACACGGACTCTAATTGAATCAAGCTTCTACTATTGCAATTGAACTCGAACGAAAGAGTTTACAATCAAGAAGAGAAACAAATTACAGAGAATAAGACCTAAATCAGAATGAAGGAGACGATCCCCCTTTTATAACCTAACGGCTATTAACGGCCTAATCACGATTAACTAAACATGAGCTCAACTTGACAACATCCACCCTGCCACAATGAGATATTGACAACTTCAGCCCCTCCGGTTACTTTGTCTCAAAACAGCTTATAATTCATACTAAGCGACCCGGGTTCGAGACTCCAAACTCACATAGTTAATCTAAAATCATATTTCAACAACACACAAAAATAAAATCAAAACGTGTTATTCCTCTCCTCACACTTGAGCCCAACATTGTATTCAATGTGACTAAAGAAACAACAAAATAAATAAGAAAGAAAAGAAAAGAACAATAGGAAATGTACCTGCAGTTGGAGAATTGAAAAAAAAAAACAAAAGTTGCTGGCCTGAGGAGGCTAGGCGTACCACCTACCCCGATCACAAGGATGTGGGCGTACCTCCTAAGTCCATTTTGGACAACAAGTTTAAAAATTTTATGTACTTCGAATTTTTTATGTATTCCGCTAAGACCTCTGTTTTACTCACCTAAACATGTTACAATACTATTGTAGTCCTAAACATACCTAGAACCTTTCATTTTGCTCAATTCTCTTCACCGAAACAGATTCGAATCCTGAAAAATAAACACACGAAAACACGCAAAAGCGAATTTTTTTTAAAGAAAACACAACTTACCGTTGGGTTGCCTCCCAGAAAAAGAACTTATAACCGTAGCAAAGAACTCAGGTTAAGAATTTATAACTGATTAATTATAGATGAACATTTAAATATAATAAACGGTTATCGAAACACATTGTGCATGTGTTTGCATTGCAATTAATTTGTTTGTCCGTGGTTCCCAAAAATGGTCTTCCTAATATCACTCTCGATCGACGTATCCTCACTTCATAGTCCAATACTATGAAGTCTTCCGAGTAGTAAAATTCACCAACTTTAACAGTAACTCCCGATAACATCCCTCGTGGCCTCTTTGTTGACCGATCCGAAAAGACTACCGTTTTCTTCACCTCTTGCAACAGACCCAACTCCAATTCATCATAGATGGAACCAGATAATACACTAACAGATGCTCCATAGTCCAACAATTCACAATTAGTCTTGTAAACTCCAATTTGGACCGGGATGAGAGGCTTTCTTCGATTTATTCAAACTCCTCCTATTCATCACTATCTCCACCATCCTCCATTGTATTGATTGCACGGATAGGAACCCAACGAACATTTTTAGAACCCAAGTTGGAAGCTTGGTGTGATGGATTGACCACTGTGTCGCTTGGCAATCTTTCTGGCTCCCTTTTTGACACTTGATCCGCTATCTGACCAGCTTGCTTTTGGAGAGCCTCATAATTATTGTCCCCAATCTCATTCTCGTTTCTCTCATATCATTTTGCATATCTCGAGGATGGCATTCATTTTCTCTAAAATGGCATTGAGTTGCATTTGCACTCCATCTTCCTGTTTCTGTTGAGGCTAAAAGCTTCTTTGCTGATTTTGATTGAAGTTGTTTATTTGGAATCCTCATTGGTTGAACCCTTGTGTGCCAGACTGATATTGTTAACCTGTATTATAAAAGTTTTAACATGACCACCTTGCATAAAGTTGACTTCTTCACTCTTTTTAACTCTAATCGGGCATTGGGCAATCGAATGGTCTAGTTCACCACATTCACTACAAACTGCGAATGGACACTCTTTTTTGGTCCTTCACCACCACCAATCTTTAATTAAGCAGAGAAACAAATTTTGTTGACGTAACTTCTATTTTTTCCTCCGCCTCATAATCAACCAAATCCAGTGTCGACCTAGACCTTTAGCTTGATTGTGCCAGCCTCTTCGATGTCACACTCATTTTTTCTAAATTGCCCTAGTTAACATCTTCGGAGTTCGTAAAAAATGTTCCATTGCTCATTGATTTTGAATCTCGCATATCCTTTGGAAGCAACCCGTCATAAAAACATTTAATCAAATCTCACGTTTCAATTCCATGTTGCGGGCACTTACGTAGCAACAATTTAAACCTGGTGAAGGCCTAATGAAACGGTGTCCATGAGTGTTGCCGGAAGGATCGGATGGACTCTCGGGCTTCACTCGTTTTACTCATTGGATAGAACTCCTCCAAAAATACTCGTTGCATCTCTTGCCATGTGAAAGTACTACTTGCCGGTAGGCTATCAAACCAGTTTCTCACACAATCCTTTAATGTGAATTGGAATAACATTAACTTCCCTCGTGTGGTGTAAATTAGGACCCTCCTTTCGTACCATAAATGAACTCGAATGATGCAACGTGGAGTTAGGGTTCTTCAGTTCTCTTCCCAAAAAACTTCGGTAAGTGGTTTAGGTATTGTGTGCGAGCTTTTTAATACCCCGATCTCGACATATCATGGTCACCACTGCGAACGAACTAGGCATGATCTCCGGCTTAAAATGACTCTAGACACCTTGGGGTGGTGCCTCGTATCCTTCTTGTTGTTGTGGCCGGTTCGATTGAAATCTCAAAATTTGGTGGCTTGGGCTTCGAGAAAAAGTGTGTTGATGTTACGGGAACACGTCGTCCCGATAGTATTGCTCGCCCATTTGCATTCTGTGAGCTGTTATGTTTCTTCTATTTCCAGATCAAAGATTAAAAGCGAGGTTCATCCCGACCTTCTAGTTTTCATAAGCTCCAATTCCTGCAAAACAGACACAACTGACAAAACATATTACGTAATACTGCTCAAAACGATGAAATAACACAACGCAAGCAATAACTAAAAATTTTAAAACGATAAAAATTAGAAAAACTATCTGTTAAAAATCTACTTAGGCGTACAACGGAAACTTGAATGGGACAAGTTCACGTAGCTCCTACGGGCGAATCCGATTTTTTTATTAAAAATATTTAATTCAGAAATCAACTTATATTAGTAAAAATTAAAAAAATGCATATAGTACGTGTTAATATTTATTATCGCACCAAATACATTATAACTTTGTTAGCTTTTCGTGGTTTTTTATTAGTGCGTATGTGCACTAATAATAAAAACAATTTATACGTGTCGTATACATTAATATTTTAAAAAAAAGAAATTGCACCATAAATCTTATAATTGTGTTATCTTTAGCTATGAAAATAAATTTAAAATTTTAATTTTTTTTTTAAAATTTTATGCTACACATGTGCACTATAACCAATAGTTATAGTGCATATGTAGAATTATCATTAATTCTATAAATATTTTAGTGTTTTTAACTTAAACAAATTTTTTTTTCGTATGACAATTCTCATTTGTGTAGTACTAATGAAAATGATGCACATATGCACTAATAATTTTTTTTTCTTCGAAATATCATTTTCTTTTTCAGAATCAAAGACAATGGAATTTTAAGATTTTTTGTGCAAAGTTTTATATAAAAATATTAATGTATGTAAAAGTTATAAAGCTTTTAGTGTTAGTTTTAGGTTTTCGCAAAAAAAAATATATTTTTGCAGGATCCTTACTATATATATATATATATATATATATATATATATATATATATATATATATATATATATATATAGGAAGGATAAAATGAAAACCTCTCCAAGTTTGTAAAACCGTGAAAACCAAGCTAAAAAATTCGATTTTTGTTCCGATTTTTTTAATGGTGATTCTCTAAGTTAAAAAAAAACCCCTTTATGCAAAAAAAAATAAAAAAACGCCTAGTAAATTGTTTCCAGGCGTTTTTTATATTTTTTTGCATGAATGAGGTCTTTTTAACTTAAAGAATCACCATAAAAAAATCGGAACAAAAATCGATTTTTTTAGCTTGATTTTCACGGTTTTCCAAACTCGGAGAGGTTTTCATTATATCCCTCCCCTATGTATATATATATACATATATATATATATATAGTGAAAAATTCATTGTAGACACCCTCATAAGTGTAGACAGGTAGACCCTTTTTTCACCATTAGATCTATTGATCTAATGGTTATGATTAATTTCTTTTTTCCTTTTTTTCCTTTTTCTCATTGTTCAGAAAAATTCACATGTGAAAACACATGTGAAATAAAGAAATTTCACATGTGAAATAGGGTGTCTACACTTATGGGGGTGTCTACAATGAACCTCACTATATATATATATATATATATATATATATATATATATATATATATATATATATATATATATATATATATATATATATATTGAGAATCAAATCTCAACCATTAATTTCAGGTGAGGAACACTACAATTCATAAGGGGGTTTTCCATATATATAAACCAGTGGCTTAAAACGGTTTTCAAAAGTTCTCAAACTCAATTAGTTCTCAAATAATCCTCTCCCTATATATATATATATATATATATATATATGTATATATATATATGTGTGTGTGTGTTTGTGTGTGTGTGTGTATATCAAGTTTGGAACCATTCTTAATTTTCTAACTCGGTTGGTAGATATCATCGGCAGTCACCAGGTCAAGGGTATGGCCAGGGGACTCATCCGAGTCGACCCGCCTCTCGGGACTGTTTTTTTCAATAAATCACTTCCTTGAGCATTAAGCTTTGAATTCACCTTCTGAATCTTCTCCGCCCCACCAGGTATTGTAACATGACCAAACATCAATGCAGGATGCTCTTGTTGGTCACGAAGAAAGTTACTGAAACTTTCAGTCGGACTTTGATAAACCAGAGTAAGAGGCTTAGAACTTACATCGGTAGAAAGACTGACCATAGTGTAACCATCTTGATCAGTTGTTGGCTTGCCCTTCCCTTCCTCACCGCTTACATTAGAAAGAATTTCCACGTCAGAGTAATGATCTTTGCCAACATCACTATATCCACCTTCATCATTAAGTCATGACTTCTTAGACCGACTAGAAGTAGACTCGGACCGTCTGGCCATTCACTTTATGTGGACAGGATTGTCACTCGTCTTACCAGTTTTCCACTTTATTCCCTTCTTTTCCTTCCGGGACTCCTTCTCTTGTTATTCAGCAAGCTCCATGGTCGCACCACCCATTGCAAAACTTGTTATTGCTCGATTCCCATCTTTATGGTTAAATCTTCATACTGATGCTGGGCACCAACATCTAACGAACCCTCCTCATCATTTCCCAGTGGTTTGCTTCAAAGAATAACACCTTCAGGGTCCTTTAAGCTGATGAACAACAACAAGTCCATATCTACAAAACAGAAAATAAGTACATTAAAGGTCTACCTCAGGCAAGATGACAGTTAAACATAAACAAACATTAAGGGCATTACTGATAATGGGTGTCGTGACCGCTACACAAATACCTAACTTAAACTGTAGTAGGGCAAGCTAGGGTATCGAACCAAGGGAGTTGGTGGTTATTAGCGACTCTAATTATCTAACCTAATTTACGAACCTAGAATGTTGTCACTATCCTAAGTTGTACTACTAAACTAACGTTAACTAATTAATTAGCTACAGTGCC
>JBCNJP010000010.1:106170202-106205202 GCA_039602395.1 Deinandra increscens subsp. villosa | reverse complement strand
AGATAAATAGAGCTAATGTTGTCACAATAAACTAACGAGGCTCGAGAGATCGGGCGGTGAAGTTTGAGAAGAAGGTTGCGAAGCCACGAGAGTTCAGCCACAACATTGGCAATGCCACGATATTCGGCTTCCACACTCGATCACGAAACCGTGGATTGCCGTTTGGAAGACCAAGACAGGAGGTTAGTGCCAAAGTAGACACAATAGCCTGAGGTAGAACGGCGCGTGTCCGGGCAACCTGCCCAGTCCGCATCAGTGTACGCAAGGAGCGTAGAGGAGGTGGAGCGACCAAGGTGAAGACCAAACCGTAAGGTACCTCGAATATAGCGAATGATACGCTTCAAAGCATGCCAGTGGTCCTGTCGAGGGTCATGCATATGCATGCATATCTGTTGAACGGCGTAGGAAATGTCTGGCCAGGTAAAGGTGAGATACTGAAGAGCCCCAGCGAGGCTTCGGTATAGCGTTGGGTTGTCAACTGGAGGACCCGAATCGGTGGACAACTTGGGGTTGGTGTCAACGGGCGTGGCAACTCGATTGCAAGAATGCATACCTGCCTGGTCTATTATGTCGTTTTCATAAGAGGCCTGTGAGAGGAACATACTGTCACCAGTGCGAGAAACATAAATCACGAGGAAATAACTGAGAGCACCGAGGTCCTTCATAGCAAACTCATTGGATAGGGATGCAAGAATGCGAGACCGTAGAGCATCTGAGGAGGCGGTGAAAATAATGTCGTCCACATAAATGAGTAGATATGCAGTCTCAGTACCATTTCTGTAAATGAAAAGAGAACTATCACACCGACTCTGTATAAAACCCAGTGTGAGGACGTAGTCGGTGAACCGTTGGTACCACGCACGGGGGCCCTGCTTGAGGCCATATAATGACCGCTTGAGAAGGCAAACATGGTCCGGATAATCTGGATGGTGAAACCCTATTGGTTGATGCATGTATACTGTCTCATTGAGATTCCCATGTAAAAAGGCGTTCGAAACGTCTAACTGGTTCACCTGCCATGATTGAGAAAGAGCAAGCGATAACACTGTTCGGATAGTAGCCGGTTTGACCACGGGGCTAAAAGTCTCCCCATAGTCAATGCATACCTGTTGAGAACGACCGTCACATACCAACCGTGAATTGTACCTTTCCAAAGAGCCATCCGATCTGAACTTGTGCTTAAATAACCATAAAATCCAACAATATTCATATTATCATGACGTGGAACCAGTTCCCAAGTCTTATTCTTAATAAGGGCATTAAACTCGTCGGTCATGGCATTGTTCCATTCCGGTGACGAAAGGGCGGCTTTCAGGTTTTTCGGTAGCAGGACAATGGAGACACTGTTGAGATTGAATGGTTTTTTAGGTTTCGTTATACCCGACATTGACCGGGTGTGAATGGTACGGGGCGGCGGCTGTGGGGCGGTGTGAAAGGATGCGGTGGTTGAAGGTTCCGATATGTTGGTGGGTGAAGGGGTATTTAGGATTGTTGGTGCAACAGGTGGTGAGGGTTGATGGCCGAATTCTGATGGGCCGAAAAGGGTGGGTCGGTTTGTAGGGGAGAGGTGGTGGGATGTTGCATGTGCATGGGAGGGGAGGTAGAGTCTGTCGTGACATGGGGAAGAAGGTGGGGACTGATGGAATCGGTTAAAAACCGATAGAAGGTGTCGGGTGGGTCATGGGAAAGTTGCGAGTATGGGAAGGTGGATTCGTCAAAATAGACGCGACGAGAGACGAATATTTGACGAGAGGTGAGGTCAAGGCATTTGTATCCGCGATGGTTAGCGGGGTACCCGAGAAAGACGCACGGTCGTGTGCGTGAGTCGAGTTTGTGAATGGAGGAAGGAGGTAGAAGGGGGTAGCAAAGGCACCCGAACACCCGTAAGTGGTCGTAGGTCGGGTGACGATGGTAAAGGAGAGATGTGGGGGTACGATAATTGAGATTTTTAGAGGGTAGAATGTTTAGTATGTAGGTGGCCATGTCAAGGGCATGATGCCAAAAGGTGGGAGGGAGAGAGGCTTGCGAAAGGAGAGTGCAGATAATATTATTTATTGATCTAATAGTTTGTTCCGCTTTACCATTTTGAGAGGAGGTGTATGGGCAAGAGAAACGAAAAATCATGCCATTTTTGTGACAAAATTGCTCGAATTCGTTGTTAGCATATTCCTTTTTGTTATCACACTGAAATTGTTTTATTTTTCTTTCAAATTGAGTTTGTATTAGGTTGTGGATTTAGGAGAAGGTAGAGTAAACATCAGACTTTTTGCACAAAGGATATGTCCAAAGAAAATTTGTAAAATCATCAATAAATAATATATAATAACGATGAACAAGAGAACTCAAAACGGCCGACGTCCACAAGTCGCTATGAATAATGTCAAACGGTTTGTATGTAACAGAAGCAGAAGAAACAAAAGGTAAACGAACACTTTTGCCAAACACACAGGGTTGACAAATATTTTTATTAATTTTTCCAAACGAAATGGAACTAGTTCTCTTGAGTTGATGGAAAGGATGTGGACCGGGGTGTCCAAGCCTTTGATGCCAGACTTGATGAGAAACAGCAGTGAGGGCAGATGGAGACTAAAGAAGATTTAGAAGCTGAGGATGGAGAGGATAAAGATCACCCGAGCTATTGCATCGTAGGATACGGGCCTTGGACTTGAGATCCTTGACACAAAAACCAAACGGGTCAAATTCAATAGATATTTGATTATCAGTGGTTAAACCACGCATTTAAAAATTTTGCCACTCAAATGGTATTCACCTACATTTTTCATGTCCCCATACCTCCCAACAAAACGGTAAATCCGAACGTATGATCCGCCTCTTAAACGAGATCATGTTCACTCTTTTAACCCATGCTTTACTCCCAAGCACATTCTGGGTCGAAGCCCTTCACACCGCTTCCTACCTGCATAATATTCTCCCAACCAAACTGTAGAGGCTAGATTATAAGGCTTGTAATATTAAACATGTTGGGCTGGGCTTAGAGGGTTCCATTAGAATCATAGGCTAGTTTGCTATTGTATTTAGGCTAGTTTATGATTGGGTTTGGGTTTACTATTGGGTTTATGATCCACAAGGGGCCCAATAGTAAACCCATTGGGTACCTATATAAACCCTTATGTTTATGATCAATGTAAGCCTTGGAAATCCAAGTTTACGATTTCTCTCTTTCTTTGGTGTTTCCGATCAGCTTCATCGTGTTCAAGATAGTAGTTGTTCTTCATTCAAGACTTCATCTTTTACTTAGATCTAGTCTCTTCTTCTACTATTCTTCTTGAATCGATCTTATACGAGGATTCCGCACTCGTGTTTGATTAGATATCGTGTGTTTGGTTAGATTCCGGACCTACACAAACTTCATCATCACCTCACCCCAACGGCCATTTTATATCACCACCACCCGTCATATGATCACCTTTGGGTCTTTGGTTGCGCGTGTTACCCGAACACGTCTGCCACACGTTCACATAAACTTGACACACGCTCCTCCTTGTGTGTCTTTCTCGGATATCCCGCCAACACCCGTGGCTACCGATGTCTCAATATCTCAACTGGCAAAACCATATTTTCTCGTCATGTCACCTTCGACGAGACAAAGTTTCCTTTCTCAAACCCGCGTTAACCCCCCTTGACCACTCCTTCCTGGACCCACCCTCACCCGTCCTCTTTAACCCCTCGGTCCACTTCCCGTCCCCACCAATCACCCCGGATCCACCATCTACACCCGCCAGCCCACAAGCCCCACAACCGGCCCACTCGTCTCCGCCTCCTATCACACCACCCGGTCCCGCTCCGTCCCCCTCTGACTTGGACTCTAACGCCTCTCCTTCCCCAGCCCCGCCACCTCCTACCCAACCTCTTCGCACCCATCACATGATAACGCGGACAGCCACCGGGTCGACTAAACCTCGTGTCCCTTTCAACCTCCACACTCAAACCTCCCCTCCAATCTCACCCCTCCCTAAATCTCACCTCGTAGCCTTGTCCGATCCTAACTGGAAAAACGCCATGCTAACTGAATATGAAGCTCTATTGGCTAAAATACATGGGAGTTAGTTCCCCGTCCGGATGATGCCCCTGTCATCCGCTGCATGTGGCTCTTCAAGCATAAGTTTCATTCCAATGGGGCATTAGAATGGTATAAGGCTCGTTTAGTAGTCAATGGCAAGAGCCAAACGGTGGGGATCGATTGTGAAGATACATTTAGCCCTGTTGTGAAACCGGCGACTATACGAACCGTCCTCAGTCTCGCAGTCTCTCGATCATGGCCAATACATCAATTAGACGTCAAAAATGCGTTTCTTCATGGCCACTTAAAGGAGACGGTGTACATGTTTCAACCCCCGGGTTTCACGGATTCTTCCAAGCCAAAGTTCGTTTGCAAGTTGAATAAATCTCTTTATGGCTTGAAACAAGCCCCACGTGCATGGTACCACAAGTTCGCGAGTTTTATCACCAAAAAATGGCTTCAGGGGAAGCATCGGTGACTCCTCTTTATTTGTTTATCAACGCGGGGCGCAAATAGCATATTTATTACTTTCTGTTGATGATATTGTGCTTACAATTTCTCATGACCAACTCCTTCACGATATTATCAAGACATTGTCCCGGGAATTTAACATGTCTGATTTGGGCCAGTTACATCACTTATTGGGCATTAAGGTCGATCATCGGAATCGGGGACTCTTCTTGTCTCAGTCCTCCTACGCCACGGACATTCTCTCACGTGCCAAGATGCTTAATTGCAATACGGTGAGCACTCCCGTTGAAGTTGGATCCAAACTCAGTGCTTCGGTTGGTCCACAAGTGGCCGATGCCTCTCTTTATCGAAGCTTGGCCGGGGCATTACAGTACTTGACTATTACGCGACCTGATATCTCGTATGCGGTCCAACAAATATGTCTTTTTATGCATGATCCGAGAGAGCCACACCTTCAGCTTCTCAAGCGAATACTGCGTTACGTTAAAGGCACCCTCCACCTTGGTCTTCAACTCACCCCGTCTTGCTCTACTAAACTAACGGCTTATTCTGACGCGGATTGGGGTGGTTGCCCAGACTCACGTCGTTCTACGTCCGGCTATTGTGTTTTCCTTGGAGACAACTTAATCTCATGGTCGTCCAAGCGTCAACCCACTTTGTCACGCTCCAGTGCTGAAGTTGAATACCGCGGAGTTGCAAACGCGGTCGCCGAGACCAGTTGGATACGTAATTTGTTGCTTGAACTCCATGTTCCGACTCGGCATGCTACGCTAATTTATTGTGACAACATCTCCGCGGTGTACCTCTCTGAAAACCCTGTTCAACATCAGCGGACCAAGCACGTTGAAATGGATATTCACTTTGTCCGTGATAAGGTTCGTCTTGGGGAAGTCAAAGTTCTTCATATCCCGGCTGACTACCAGTACGCCGATATCTTCACCAAAGGACTTCCCAAACAGCTTTTCCTCCGCTTTCGATCTAGTTTGTGCCTTCGATCTTCTACCGCTCAAACTGAGGGGGGCTGTTAACCGATAATATGCATATATTATTGGTTTGTGTTTTGTGTAATACAAGTGGGACGACCCGCACTTCGCTACAGAGCCTTGACGTGATGAATACGTCTACTTTAAGGAAGAAACAAAACACCCTGAAAAAACACAAACTCACAATATATGATTCTTGAAAAAACTCTATTCCCATTACTAAAGTTTGATACAAAAAAAAGGTTTTGTGCCTAGACTGAGCGCTCGATCTGCATCAGCATGCATCAACAATTACACATTCTGCCTATTAGGCAACCCGAAAATGTATAGTAGAATGAACTCATACCACATTGCATCATTCAACTCAATAGTAGAATGAACTCATATCCCATTGCATCATTCAACTGGGTCACATCTACAGGCAATGATCTGATTGTTTGCTAAATTTGTTGTCCTATCAAACATCTTTGTGGATTCAGAATCACCTGTAAAAAAGCATCTAGTGAATTGTCATCTTCTGTGTTAGATCCATCAGAAACAATTTTAAATTTGACAATTGACTTACTTGTGATATAGAAGCACACATGAGACTCCAAGCACACATGAGACTCCATCTTTACCTCTACGGATGAAGAACATAAATGTTATGACAAAGAAAGCAAAACACTATTGCTTTTAGACTCGAAGCAAACCGTAGTTACATAAGCGGCTTGTTTGCGTGATCCACATTATATGTGATATGCCACCAATTTAGTTCTATAATTCAAACACAATATTTAATATTTAAGAATCGTAAACAATAAACTTCAAATGCTAAAAAGTAAAAGTGGTAGACTTACAAACCAAGTTAAAATGAGGTTGACTTGTCTCCTTTAAACTAACAAATAAAAAAGTAACAACCTTGCAATTAGATTATTAGCATGGTATGATTAACGAGATGCAAGATGACAATTCACTTGATATAGCAAAAGGAAGAATGGACACTAAATTGTTTTTAGGCCGATCCAAAAAGTAACTTGTTTTGAGAAAGTAAATAATACAATATGATATAAAGATAGAGTTGAGGGTGTAGTGTATTACCGTTTTCCAATAGTGTAAGACAATTAACAAAGTGGGAACTACGAATTGGGCACGTGGGCTGGATAGTTTCGACTTGATATAGCAAAATGAGGCAAACATTACAGTTTACACGAACTGTAATTCTTTACAGAAACCAAAAATTAAATAAATATAACACCAATAGTTTATCTAGTATCATTGTTGAACCTCCAAAGCAACTTAAACACGCACCAAGTACATACAAAAAATGTCACATAGGCAATCGTTTCTAACCTCTTTAGCCATAACCTATTGTTAAGTGAATGCCATTAAAGTTAACTAAGACTTGAGATATCAATTTTTTGTTAAAACCAAGTGACATCGAGTTTAATTTGTCCACAGTAAAATGGTAATTGGTACAAATTTATAAATTCATAAACATCCCTACGCAGACATGCTAAACATTCATCAGCATTTATGTTCAAAGTGACATAAATAGTATTGAACAAAATATATATCAAGTAAACGATGTTGCATATATAAGACCTTAAGCTTGTTATCCAGGTTTAATAGAGGCTTTAAAAGGGCAATTGGTAAAAACTTGAAAGTCAAAACATGTTGAGCTATAGATAAAACAATTAAACAATCTCTAAAATCAGGTTGCAAGTAAGGGTAATTGGTAAACACTTCTAAGTTAATATATGTAAAGCTATTGATAGAACAGTTTAACAATCTCTAAAATCAGGTTGAAAGTAAGGGTAATTGGCATACGACAACCCCAAACACCCGATTAGGGTTTGGTATTTTACCTTATCCATCCCGATCTGCTGTCAATGATGAACCCAAACGACGGTAAACCGGCGATAAGAGAGGATTAAAAGCCGCAACCGCTTCACCATCATAAACGGAGCAACGACGGCCAAACATCGGATCTAAAACAAAACCACCAAATCTAAACACCACCGCCGCTTCTACGCCATAGGTGGAGTTACGACTGCAACCAAACACTGTCGCCGCTTTGATGCCATAGGCGGAGCAACGACCTCAACCAAACACCGCCGCCTCGATGCCATATGCGGAGCAACGACTGCAACTAAACACCACCGCCGCTTCAACGCATAGGCGGAGCAACGGTTGCAAGAACTCAAAGGAAGCCTGCTGCGGTTAGCCGGCGCCGGCAAGAAAGCCAGTAAAACAGAGAGAGAGCTGGTGTTTGTATAACATAGAAAGGGCAATAAATCGAGAGTATGCTGTTGAAAAAGAGGAGCTGTGATTTCTCTTGATATATGAGATAAAGATATCAGAGATTTAATATCAGATATACACGCAACAATATGTGCAACAAATGCTTGTAACCCAAAAAGGTTGTTGACTTATACCACATGCATTACAAATTGTACAATATGGATAAAAGATGGTACTATGAAGTTGTAAAATGTATATATAGGGTAATTTGGTGTATAGTTTCCTAATTCTTGTGATCCTCTTTCCTAGTTTAGATAGGCCCTTTGTATTATTACCCCATATATACATTTTACAACCTATGGTACAATTTATAAAACATAATGTACAACCTCCTAAAGCACACAGTGTACTACTTTTAATGCCTAATGTACAACCTCCTAAAGCCTTTGGTTTAATAGCTACAGTGGCCTCCTACAGTTACAGTTATTGATCTGCTTTTCTCACATGTCAAGATCGGTACTACAATTCAATAAAGAAAGCATGGGTGCATCTCCTCCTCCTTTACGCAACAAATCTAATCCCTAAATTTCTTCTCTGCTCCTCCTTTAACCTTCTTGGCATTTCTATTCGCTTAATTAGGTCGTCTTTGTCGCCGATTGAAGCAGAAAGCCGTAGGCTGTAGCCATCGATTGCCACCACCGACAACCGCTCTCAGTTTCGTTTTAGGGTTTCGGTTGAGTATTCGATCGATTGCCACCACCGACAACCGCTCTCAGGTTCGTTTTAGGGTTTCGGTTGAGTATTCGCTTAATTAGGTCGTCTTTGTCGCCGATTGAAGCAGAAAGCCGTAGGCTGTAGCCATCGATTGCTACCACCGACAACCGCTCTCAGGTTCATTTTAGGGTTTCGGTTGAGGTTCGAATCGAATGATGGTTGTGCTAAGATTTTGATTTCTCTGGTCGTTGGCTTGGATTTACCGTTTTCTTTGCTTTATTTTTCAGATTTGAGGTTGTCTCCCGTCTGCCGATCTTCTTTCTCTGTTGCTGTTGTGTTGCTTCTTCTGATTGTTCTTATATTATGCTCTACCGAAGGTATTTATTCGTTGTGTTTCTGATCTCTATTTGCACATATATGAAAGCGAGTTAGCTGTGAACTATGTGAGTTTTCATATGTTAAGATTCATGATGATGATTGAAATTTTGAATGTAAATTAGTAATTCACTTGCTTTCTGTTTAGGATTTTTTTCTTTTTTTTTCGACACAGGATTGTCTTAAGTTTTTCTTAATATATATATGAATCAAGTGTTTAGTATTTATATTATTAATGTATTTCTTATTTGCTATTAGCAATTGTATATATATTTGGTATGTTGACATTCCATGACTGATGCAGCAATGAACTGGCAGATCAATGAGGGATTTCTCAGATTAAGGCAACAGCCCCACCGGTACCTATTCAAGTCATGGTTATGCGCAAATAATTTTAGACTAATAAACTGATCTTCATAGAGTTATAAGTTGGAGTAACCAAAAGGATATCCTATATAGTTTTATTAGAATGTTATTTAGTTTATACTATGAATTTTGTTTAATTTCTATACAATTAATTGTTAACATTACAGTTCAGGAAGCATATGGAATTTGAAGAAAGTCGATGTTTCTAGATTGTAGCTGATTGTTTTTATCGTTTAAACTAATAAGAGTGAACCTTTATATATGTGTTGATTGTGATTGCCTGTTCGTTGAAACAATTTGATTTGAAGTATGGAACACCTAAATTTTTTTTTGTTTCCTTGCAGGTTAAAGCTTTGCAGAAATCGAATTGATATTCTATTTAGGTATTTTCGTTCGTTTGGTCTTCATGTTGGTTATATCAGAGAGTTTTTTTTTCCTTGCAGGTTAAAGTTTTGCTGTGTTCTTAAAAAGCTTCGGCTTTATTTGGAAATATGCATACAGAAATCATTTATGAACTTCTTAAAGGGAGTGGACAGTACATAGCTTATTGATATCGTCATGGATTGTGTCATAGGTTGTGCCTTTTTGGATCTCAATCACTGTTCCGATGTTTTTTTACAACACATGGTCGTCGAGAAGACTGCTACCCAACTTTACACGAGAATTAAATTCGAATGAGTACCATAACTTTTAGTATGCATCTTAACTGTAATTGTACGAGAATTTTCTTCTTTATTTGTACTTTTTTTTTATTTATATATATTTTTTCTTTATGACTGCAGGTTGTTTGTTTTGCTTGAACACTCTTGACATTTTTAATGATTCTTTTACCGCTGAAATGATTTAAATGGCATAGTGTAGGGCTGATAATTGGGTTAGCAAGATCTGGGTGGTCTTTTAGATGTTATGGTTTGATCATGAACTAAAGAAGTTTGAATTTCTTATGAGTGGACAGATTCATAGTTTGAAGCTTAATTGATCAGTGTTGAGATGTTTAGGTGCTTCTGTTTGCTATTGATGTATCCGTTTCAGGTGGTCACAAGTCGGATTGCATTGCGGTAACATGTCAGATTGCATTTCAGGTTCCTTAATACATATTTTTTTTTGCTTATGTTCCTACATAGATGATTGGGTTCCTTAATACACATTTTTTTTTTGCATTTCAGGCTCCTTAAGAATTCAGAATGTCAGGTGGTAATGGGTGACAAGTCAGATTGCACTGCGGTGACAGGTCAGATTGGGTTGCGGTAACAAGTCATATTTAGAGTTGATATATAAATTTTAGATATGTCCTTCTGTTGAACTTATAAATTATATAGATTTTTCTTTGGTTTATAGTATATAAAATGGTACAAAAGAGCATTCTGGATGCATAATATGGTCATCACACTTGATGATGTGATCTCTTTCAACTTAGCACAACCCTGTCTTATCTTATGGTTTTGCTAGCCGGCTTTTTAAAACGGTTCGACTCCACGACAACGCGCGGGTCGACCCACTTGTTTATATGGTTTGTAATCTTCTATGAAATATCAAGAATCATACACTTTCACTTTTTACTCTTTTTTACTTCAAATTGTACATGATTGATATAGTTATGAAACTTTAGTACTTTAAGTTGTTTGTAATTGGTACTTTAGTGAAAATAAACTTGACCTGGCCCAAAATTTTCAACATCGAGTTGATAGAATTTCGAGCAACGAAAATGATTGTGCCAGTAAAAAAGATTTCGGAATCCGATAATGCTTAACTCAACAGCCACCTTAAAATTTGTTTAGAAAGGTTGATATTTTATATATTGCATGGAAAATTTATGTCAATCTCTAAGTGTGAGTTACAACATGAAATGAAGTACTCATGGCGCATTTTTATCAACATTTTTTAATATAGTAGGGCTACCGGTTCACAATTGATGTTGCATCTTTATACATATTAAACTTGGCACCAGAGATAAGTACCAAAATTTAAGACATTTATGCTCAAATCTTAGACTTACGTACTACGAGAAATACCGAAATTGGACCATTTAGGCTGGGTGGAAATGGTCCAATATAAGACATTTATGCTCAAATCTTAGAATCTTAGCATATGTTAATTTTCACTAACCATTGCTAGCTGGAAACAGAGCCGGTCATGAGAATTTGGATGCTCAGGACGCGAGTCGAAAATTTGCCCTTGTTAAAAACTTTAAATAATACAACACAAAGTTTTAAGGGTTTCAAAAATTCTATCAAATTCGTTTTCATTTTCATCAACATTATTTTCCTCAACATTATTGTCATGAACATTATTATCATCAACATTATTCTCATTACCATTACTTTCATCAACATTATTTTCACTAATATTATTGTCTTCCACATTCTTTTCATCAACATTTTCTCCACTAGTATTACCTTCGTGTCTAAAATATTTTTTTAAAGATCCTTGTAAAGATTGAGTAAATTTTCTTGTTGTTTTTTCCTTTTTCTATTTTGGACACCAGATGGTTGACACGAGGGACATGATATCAATGACAAAAATATATTTAAAAGTAGAATAAATGGAACAATATCACCTGATGAGTGATGACTGATGTGATATTGTGTTCTCTTCGAAAAATAATATGATCGCCGTTCGCAATTGATGCCCCTTCCAATTTGATGCTCAGGGCTGTAACCCATCTGGCACATGCCCAGGGCCGGCCCTGGCTGGAAAATGGAAAAGATTGGATAACTAAGGGGCCGTTTAGTTGTGGAAAATGTTTTCTAATTTTTCATTTCTGGTTTTCTAGAAAATGAAATGAGTTTTCCATCTCTAGAAAACACATGAAAATTTTTGAAAACGCGTTCAAATTTGAAAGATGGAATTTTCATTTTCAAAATTAGAAAACTAGAAAACATGTTCAAATCAACTGTTTTCTATTTGTTTTCTATCTCTACATTTCATTAGATTTTCGTCGACGATGCGGTGGAGCAGACGGCGACGGAGGTAACGGAGGAGAGGTCGAGCGGCTGTGCGTATAAACCCTAGAAAATGAACGCCCCTTTTCTTTTGTATATATTTGGAAAACGAAAATAGAAAACAGAAAACAAAAAACAGAAAACAGTAAAAAAAGTGTTTTTCATTTTTAGTTAAAATTTAGAAAACACTATTTTCTGTTTTCCTAAAAAACGTTTTCTAAAAAATACAATTTGAACGCGTTTTCTGTTTTCCTTTTTCCTTGTTTTCTTGGAAAACAGAAATGGAAAACACCCCCTGTTTTCCACAACTAAACGCGCCCTAACATTTTTTAAAGTATTTATTGTTAAGGTATAATCTGTTAAGGAAGTAAGACGTTATCTTCATTATGTTTAACTCCGTATGTGATGATATAACATATTTAACTGATGTAATTTTCATCGGTTTTATATGTTTAGGCATATATAGCATTGGGAACGTGACAAACTATGTAGCATGGATAAGCAATGATGGATGTGATAAAGCTTAGGGTTCACAATACTGGAATATATTAGACTAGTATAAGCCTACGAGCCCATTATGTTAATTAGGGTTTACTTATAATCTTTATAAATTGTAAAGTAACCTATTCAATAATATCAGTTCAGTGTTTTTCATTATCTTACACACAAATGATGGATGTGATGAGGCGAAACTTAAAAATAGTGGAGCTCAAAAGCAGAAAAAATAGGGTCTGGAACTTTATGATAAACATTTATTTGATCATTGTACCATCATTAATCAATAGCCACATTTAGTATTTTATAAAACAAATAAAAAGGTAAAAAGTTCGACATGTTGTCAACAATCCAAACTTGTCACAATGATAATTTTTTATTCTTATTTTAATCTTCACTTGTAAATGATAAAATATGATTTTTAATACTTATTTTGATCTTCACTTGTAAGCCTCTTGCCTTGTAAGCCTCTGGCCTTGTATTATAACTCCCATGTATCTGGATGATAAAAAATCAACTCATTGTCACGTTAAAAGTGATAAATGTTGAGATAAGAGTCATAAGACATTATGTGGCATTCAAATTTATTACCTTCCTAGCATGAGTACGCTCGCTTGAGGATTAGTTCCAGGAGAGTTTAATATTGTTGACCCATCAATGACTCGGAGGGCGTGAACACCAAAAACCTTATATTCATGATCAACTACTTCTCCCATACGACAACCACCATGATAATGCCACATAGTCCTGACGGTTTCCTTGCAATATTGTTCCAAGGACGTACTTGTATTGGAATGTACACGTAGGTTTACAGGTAACTTTAAGTTCAGATCTAGAATATCTTTGACTGTCATATTCGCATACTTGTAGTTGGAGAATGCTTTCGATTCAACTGCGTTTAGAACAGTTTTGATCCCGTAAATGCATTTCTGCAAATCTTTTGGCTCCTTGAAGTAGTTGAATGTTACTGATGGGTTATCAGATGGATTAAGGTTTTTAATCTTCAATTCACCCATAGATAGAGGACCATTAATTTTCTCAATAAAGAACCCTCCCATCTAAGGACAACAAAGGTCATAAAAATTTTCAGCCATTATGATCTTGAATGATTTATGCCACAATAATATGTTACAAGTTAAATTGAGATATAGGTGTTACCTGTGGGGAAAATCCCTGATAAGCTGAAAGGTTCGAAATGAGAAAATTAACGCCACCAGCTTCCTCGATGTAACTACCAAAGCGGGTAATACCAACAACTTGGACTATGGATGGCTCAACTGCAACTGGAGAAGGAACAAAGATCGAGTTCATTGGGTTATCCTCCATGCCTTTACCAACGAAAGGTTGATGAAGCACCAATTTGATCTTGTGAGCATTAAGTTGTTCTTTTGGACCTATGCCGCTCAACATTAGAAGTTGTGGGCTTGCAAGAGCACCGGCGGATAATATGATTTCATCCGTTTTTCGACCATTTAGATATGCCTTGTGCTTATTTCCTAAAGAATCTTCAAACACTACTCCATATGCCAATGGCCTTGATCTTCCTGTAAAATAATCACAAGTGAAGACATGAAAAAACAGTCATAGAATCTTAGCATAGAACCTTCATACCGAATGTTGTACCTACCCTTAGTCTTAAATAAAATTTTATGAACAGTTGCATGTAGCAGAACAGACAACCCTTTCGGATTTGCATATTGTAGCAAATCCGCAGCAGTATGTCGTGTTCCGTTTTCATCGAAAAGTGTACCACCGACTTTCGTCCCGTTGACATGATCATAAGTAAAGCCATTGTCAGGTGTGATCCCAGATTCCAATAGTGCAGCTCGAACTGCCGACTGCCACTTTTGCACCACAGGCTTAAAAACAATAACCTTTTCTATCCATTTGTAAGACTCAAGGACTAGATTTTCATCCGTCAACCTAGCTTCCTTATTGAACTTTCGCTCTCCACGAGAATAAAAACCTGCATTAATAGAAGTACCACCACCAAACACTCGTGCACGTGAATTGACAACACCCTCAGAAATAAATTGTTGAGAGGGTGAATTCGGGGATGTATCCAAGAAATAGGAACCAAACTTCAATACACTAGTGATGTTGGGATTTCCGTAAGGTGAACCACCACGTTCGAGAAGTAAAACGGAGTAGTGTGCAGATAATGTGATGGCTAATGGGATTCCAGCTGCACCACCACCAATGACAATGTAGTCATAAGATGAAATCTTTGGAGCTCTTACTGCTTCACGCATGAACGTATTATAGTTTGGAGCTGTAGTAAGGAACAATTAAAATAAAAAAAAGACCGTCAACCACATTAACATCATTTTACTAGATACAAAGTATAACAAATGATGATAAAGATATATTACATACGTATTTCAGCGACACACAACTCATAGTAAAAAAGAAGTATAAGAGCAAATGTGACCGGAACATAAGCCATCCGATCAACTGCAATCTGTACTTAAATGCGTCTAAGAACAACCAAAGACGATTTCGTTTGATGGGCTTGTCAAAACGTATCGAAATTAAGGCTGTACCTTAGAACTGAACAAGTTTGATATTTGATGCATATTATATGGAATATGGAACTCAATTTATAGACCCGTCAACTCGAATAGTCGTTTTTGGCACTTTAGAATTTACAATAAACATAATTATTATGTTTAAATGCATGTGTTTCTTTCGAAAAAATGACAACTCTCCAACAGAAAAGGTTTCTTCGAACTGCAATGACAACTCCCCAACAGAAGTAATATATTTTGGCTCTTTCGATTCATCCACCACTCTAACAACCAAATATGATGCAGAAATGTCTTCATGGCTAAAGAGATATTGGGTTGTTTGTCTTCTATTTAGTTCTATCTTCTTTTTGTTGTGTGTTTTCCCGTGGTTTTTTCTTTTAGTTGGTTTTTGAACCTACACCACTTAGGTAGGGATAAACACCAGGTACCATTGGGCTAAATGCCCTTTGATGGATAACTACCATTTTTTAAAGTGTTTATTGTTACGATGTAATATGTTAAGGAATCAAGGAGTTCCAATAGCATGTTATGTTCATTAGGTTTAACTCTCTGTATGTGATGATATAATGTATTTAACTGATGTGATTCTCATCGGTTCTCTATGTTTAGATATATACATGTTTAGAAATGCCAGAAAGACAAAGGGAAGGGACAACAAGACGCGTGCCAAACTATGGAGCATATCATTAAGCAATGACGGACGCGATAAAGTTTAGGGATTGCAAGATGATGGATGCGATGAGGCGAAACTTAAAAATAGAGGAACTCAAAAACAGAATCATGTCTGGAATTTTTACACCTTTAAATGTGTGTTTTAGTCTGGGACTTTTTTACACCTTTATCATGTTCAATAATTTTATCACTCATAGCAACACATTAAATAACCCTCTTAACTTAAAGAAATCACAATATTAAATTTCCCCAAAAATTTGACATGTTACAACTGAAAATACAAATATTCTATAGCATAAGGTCATAAGGTTTTTAAAGGAGTTTGCTAAGTTTTGATTGTTTTTCTATCTTATGATAAACATTTATTTGATCACTATAACCATCACTAATCAATAGCCTCATTTAATATTTATAAAACAAATAATAAGGTAGATAGTTCGACTTGTTGTCAATAATTCAATCTTGTCGTAATAATAAAATATGATTTTTAATTCTTATTTTGATCTTCACTTGTAAGCCTTTCGCCATGTATTGTAACTCCCATGTACCTAGATGCATGATCAAAAAAATCACATAAAAAATTAAATGATATTTAAATTTTGAGATAAGACATTATGTGGCACTTAAATTTAATTACCTTCCTAGCATGAGTACGCTCGCTTGGGGATTAGTTCCAGGAGAGTTTAATATTGTTGATCCATCAATGACTCGGAGGGCGTCAACACCAAAAACCTTATATTCATGATCAACTACTTTTCCCATACGACAACCACCATGATAATGCCACATAGTCCTGACGGTTTCCTTACAATATTGTTCCAAAGACGAACTTGTATTGGCATGTACACGTAGGTTTACAGGTAATTTTAAGTTTAGATCTAGAATATCTTTGACTGTCATATTCGCATACTTGTAGTTAGAGAATGCTTTTGATTCTACCGCGTTTAGAATGGTTTTGATCCCGTAAATGCATTTCTGCAAATCTTTTGGCTCCTTGAAGTAGTTGAATGTAACTGACGGGTTATCAGATGGATTAAGGTTTTCAATCTTTAATTCACCCATAGACAGGGGACCATTAATTTTCTCAATAAAGAACCCTCCCATCTAAGGACAACAAAAGTCATAAATAATTTCAGCCATTATGATGTTGAATGATTTATGCCACAATAATATGTTACAAGTTAAATTGAGATATAGGTGTTACCTGTGGGGAAAATCCCTGGTAAGCTGAAGGGTTTGAAAAGATAAAATTAAAGCCACCTGATTGCTCGATGTAACTACCAAAGCGGGTAATACCGACAATTTGGACTATGGATGGCTCAACTACAACTGGAGAAGGAACGAAGATCGAGTTCATTGGGTTATCCGCCATGCCTTTACCAATGAAAGGTTGATGAAGCACCACTTTGATCCTGTGAGCATCAAGTTGTTCTTTTGGACCTATGCCACTCAACATTAGAAGTTGTGGGCTTGCCAGAGCACCGGCAGATAATATGATTTCATCCTTTTTTCCACCATTTAGATATGCCATGTGCTTATTACCGAAAGAATCTTCAAACACTACTCCATATGCCAATGGTCTTGATCTTCCTGTAAAAGAATAACAAGTGAAGGCATTAAAAAACAGTCATTGAATCTTAGCATAGAATATTCATACTAGATGTTGTACCTACCCTTAGTCTTAAATAAAATTTTATGAACATTTGCATGTAGCAGAACAGACAACCCTTTCGGATTTGCATATTGTAGCAAATCAGCAGCTGTATGTCGTGTTCCGTTTTCATCAAAAAGTGTACCACCGACTTTCGTCCCGATGACATGATCATAAGCAAAGCCATTATCAGGTGTGATCCCAGATTCCAATAGTGCAGCTCGAAGTGCCGACTGCCACTTTTGCACCACAGGCTTAAAAACCATAACCTTTTCTGCCCATTTGTAAGACTCAAGGACTAGATTTTCATCCGTCAATCTAGCTTCCTTATTGAACTTCTGCTCTCCACGAGAATAAAAACCTGCATTAATACAAGTACCACCACCCAACACCCGTGCACGTGAATTGATAACACCCTCAGAAACAAATTGTTGAGAGGGTGAATTCGGTGATGTATCCAAGAAATAGGAACCAAAATTAAATACACTGGTGATGTTGGGATTTCCATAAGGTGAGCCGCCACGTTCGAGAAGTAAAACAGAGTAGTTTGTAGATAATGTGGTGGCTAATGGGATTCCAGCTGCACCACCACCAATGACGATGTAGTCATAAGATGAAATCTTTGGAGCTCTTATTGCTTCACGCATGAACGTATAATTTGGAGCTGTAGTAAGTAAGAATTAAAAAAAACCCGTCAACCACATTAGCATCATTTTATTAGATACAAAATATAACAAATGATGATAAAGATATAGTACGTACGTATTTCAGCGAGACACAACTCATGGTAAAAAATAAAAAGTACAAGAGCAAATGTGGCCAGAACATAAGCCATCGGTATAGGTATACGCGTCTACAAAGAACCGGATACAATTTCCTTGGTTTCGCTTGTCGAAACGAATCGTAAGGTTGTACACTTGTATGTTAGAACTAAACAAGTGGATATTTATTTGATGCATGTTATATGGAATATGGAAATCAATTTATAGAGGGGAGTCAACTGGAATAGTCGTCTTTGGCTGTTCAGAATTTACAATAAAACATATTTATGTTTAAATTCATGCATGTGTTTCTTACGAACTGCAATGACAACTCTCTAACAGAAGCAATTTTGGCTCTTTCATCCATCAATCTAACAACTTATATCTGGAATATATGACGTTGAAGCCAGGGTCCACCTAACGTGCCATTAATATGGACTACTTGACCCACTATTCATTTTTAAAAAATTGTGTGAATATTGTATATCTAGCCACTTGACTATACCAAACGGTTATATTGTAAAATCTAGCCACTTGACTATACTAGCTAGACGGTTGACCGGCGTAAAGACTTTAGACTTCATTTTTTAAAACGTTATAGAAAAAATAATTAAGTATTTATAACTGGCCTGCTTTTTCTTGAGGTCTTGGCTGACTAGCGCCTTGAGCTCGCGATGCGATGAAGGTCGACTTCTTGGATTATGATCGTTTCCATTGCGCTTGCTCGTATCCAAATCCGTGACACAAATCTTTCCTGCTTTGAGTGTTAAAATTATGTCTTATTTTGATAGTAAACGACCTACTATGTTCTATTGTATGCGTAGAATATGAAACCAAAGATGAAAAATATATTAGTGATTATTGGCTAATTATATTTTCAGTCTACAACCTATACTGCTCCCAGTGATCTTTGAATTCTTTAGAAATTTTGTATGCTTAGTGTTAGTAACATGTGTGACCGGAGAAGATCAAAAGAATCTAATAAAGAAACAGTGGCGGATCCAGAAACTTTACTAAGTAGGGGCATAAAATTTTTTTTAAAAGCTAACATATTTTTTTTAGTCAGATAAGGTTCGGGTCGAATATAATTTGTCCCTTAATAAAAATATGATACAATATATATTAAATTAAAAATACACAATTCAGTTATGTCTTTACATGTTTCACTGATCATGTCTCATTAGTCTAAGACTTTTTATTAATTAAAATATCTTTCAAAAGTACATCTATATATATTAAAATCATATAAAAATGTATGACTCACGATTAATAGATTATAAATTAGATAATACTCCGTAATATTAAAATAAAAGTATAATAATATGTAAGTTATATAATATAACAAATGACTTAAAATCGTTTATATGTAAGTGTACACAATTAATAAATTAAAGTAAATAAAAATAGTTATTTTTTTAACGGAAATAAAAAAAAAATAGTTATTTGAACCCCTAAATAAAAATGTAAATAATACTAGGGTGCTTGACTTGTAGTAAATATATTAACGGCTTTTCAAAAAAAAAAAAAAAGTAAATTTATTAATGATATAGTTACATAGTTATAGGTCTGCTGCATTCTAGAGCTTTATCCTCTTTCCAAAAAAAATTATATAATACTAAATATTATGTTTTTTTCTTTTAAAAAACCAGGTAAACTTCATCTTCTCCATCAAATGTGTTGCATGTTATAAACACTCCCACGATATTTTACTTTTTTTTTTAGATTTGCTTTTTCACTTCGGGTGCCTTAGAAATAAAGTCTTGGGTGCTTATTCAATTAACACAACTAAATATTAACTAAAATAGAGTTTAATTTTGAGTTGAGTGGGTGCCTTGGACCCCACTCATGTCTTACTAAATCCGCCCCTGTAAAGAAACGACATGATTTCATGTCCAATTTCTTATATTAAGGATTTTTAAGGTTTCGTCGGCTAACAACTAATCATATGTTTTATGTTTTATACTTGGTTGTCTACTTGTCTTTCTGTCTAGATTTCAGAATGAACTTTAGGGACAAAATAAGTAACCTTGTTTAGTATATAAATTATGGTCTTTTAGAGTCTTGGGTGCCTATTCAATTAACACAACTAAATATTAACTAATATAGAGTTTTATTTTGAGTTAAGTGGGTGCCTTGGACCCCACTCATGTCTTACTAAATCTGCCCCTGTAAAGAAACGACATGATTTCATGTCAAATTTCTTATATTAAGGATTTTTAAGGTTTCGTCGGCTAACAACTAATCATATGTTTTATGTTTTATACTTCGTTGTCTACTTGTCTTTCTGTCTAGATTTCAGAATGAACTTTAGGGACAAAATAAGTAACCTTGTTTAGTATATAAATTATGGTCTTTTAGAATCTTGGTTCATAGGAATAGATGTAAAACTTAGACGGCTTACTTAATATCATGTCTATGAGGATATTTATATCATCTAAACTTAATATGCTGATGAGAAGTACGAGACATGATTTACTAGTTCACCCTACTATGGTCCTTGCAAAAGGACTGCGATTGTTACTGATATTTATATGTCAATCTTAGTATTTTATCTCTTATATCTAATCTTACAACTTTCATTTCATGGTCAAGTTGATTTTCAACTTCGTCCTTGAAAGTTTTAGGTGAGAGATTTTTCCTTGACTAAGTACAAGAATAAATAATTATTTAGGTGAGTGATAATTAAATAACTTGTGTCCGGATATTTCATTTTGGGATAAGATCCACTAATATCAATGTCATCGAGTTTTAATACGTTAGACTCTTAGAGGCATCTTATTTATTCCCTTAACACACATATTCTCTTTCTTAAGTTCTCATTTATATGATAAAAAAGATTGTGAACATGGATCATCCAGTTATAAGTTATAAATATTTTAATCCACGCCGTAATACAACTAAATAATTATAACCAACGAATTTGAGAGTTTAAGGTAATAGTGACCTTGTCATGGCCATGTGAAATCTTATAACCATGAATCCCTTACCGTAGTAAGGATACTAAGTTCCAAATGACACTGGAACATAAACAATAACCGGTTTTCATGGTCCGTACAAACTAGACATTAATTTTGTCACTAACTCTCATTATAGTTCTTCAGTTTATTTATAGTGTATGGATTATAAAGAAACTCTATAAAACTAGATTCAACTCATTTTGTGTTAATTGAAAATTTTATGAGCTAAAGTATCCTTATTGATTATTTTTCCTTAGCTAGCCATTCCATTAATGACTTAGGACCAGAAGCATTTCTTGCATTTTTGTTTCTGGACCTCCTTATTGTAATTTCTCTTCATTTTATAAAGTTTAGTGCTAGTGAGATAAACAAATATGGTTTTCTAGTTTCAGGCATTGTTCATCCTCTATGCACAATGCTATCATGCACACATTTTCCTTTGGTACTTAATGAGTGCGATGACTAATTTTAAAAAGCATCAAACTATGCTAAGATATGATTCATTATACAAATGCACTAGAAAAACTTTTAATGTGAAACTTGTCTAAGCTATTTAGATAAGGAACATGTATTTCATTATTATGATGTGCTCACTAAATCATTAACCTAATTACACTTTGTATTAAGCGTCGCTAGTTGTAAAGTGTTTGCATGCATATAAGAAGTACATTTGAATTTTAATTTTCACAAAATATTATCCATATTAGAAATTTAGAACCTGGAATACCTCCCTCGATTGCAACATTTATGGAATCTTGATCATCATAAAAGACATTTTTAATAGACTTTACCCACTTGTAATGCTTCGGTTGTAATACTTTTATCAGGAAGAGCAATGGGAGTCTTATGTCTTAAGAGATAATCAAAATCATTATGATAAAAGAGAAAATTTACAGAAATATTTCATGAAGCAAAGTTCATAGTAATAATGATCTTTTTTTTTAATTTAGATGTTGTTGGAGTGGTTAAAGGTGATCACCTTGTGTCCAAGTGACCCAGGTTCTATCTTTGCTCCCAGCAATATTGTTCTGAGGCATGGGGACTCTATGAAGGAAGACCAAGACCTTGTTGTTTCTGTTTCGATCCCGAGAACGACCGGGTTTTACCACCAGTGGGCCTTCGGGCGGGTGGGTTTTCCCCGGAACTGGAGATAACTTGGGTGTGCTTAAGGGTTCCGTACGACTGGGTTGGGCCAGCTGGCGGTGGCCTTTTTCCATTGGGTCACCCCGTACGGAGTACCTGGGCAATTCTATGTTTGTTGGCCGTTCAAAAAAAAAGAGTGGATTATTTATGAAATTTAATGAGATATGAGATCAAAAGAAGATCTTAGAGTGATTTATGTTATGAGGTAATCAAGTAAAGCGGACAAGGTTTAAATGAAGATGTGATATATTCTATCATAAACACCAAATAACAGACTATGTAATAATTCTACTTGAGCTAGACATCAAGCTGAGATGGAAAACCTACTTTCACAGTCTCTTCAACGGCGGAATGACGCTCAATGAAGAGATCTATTACTCAGTGGCGCATCAACGACACCAGTATAAATTTTATTATCGTTCAATCACACAAGAGGAGGTGAAGATTCCTCTTAGTAAGATGGGAAGGGCGGAGGCAGTTGGGTCGGACAACATACCTATGAGGTGTGGAAGCGTTTGGGAGTTGAAGGAATTCGGTGGCTGACCACCCTGTTCAACACTATCTTCAAAACCAGTAAGATGTCGATCAGTGGAGGTTTAGTGTTTTAGTTCCACTCTACAAGAACGAAGGAGACGCACAATGTTATGGGAACTACAGAGGCATTAAGTTGTTAAGCCCTAACATAAAACTATGGAAAACAACCATCGAGACTAGAATCGGGCATGAAACTTATGTTATAGTGAACCAATTTGATTCCATGCCTAGGCGGTCCACCACAGAGGCGATACACATCCTAAGGCAGTTAATGGAAAAGTATCGGGAGAAGAGACGCGATCTACATATGGTGTTCATCGATCTTGAAAAGCTTACGATAGTGTTCCTCGAAGGCTGATTGGGATATTCTTGAGGGTAGAGGGTCCCCAGGAAATACATAGACATTATCAGGGATATGTATGCAAGGACAGCGACTCGTGTTCGCTCGCTGGTTGGGGAGACAAATTCATTTCCTGTGGGGGCCTTCACCAAGGGTCCGTGTTGAGCCTGTTTCTTGTTGCTGTAGTTATGGACGAGTTGTCCAAGTCGATCCAGGAGGGAGTTCCTTGGTGCATACTTTTCGCTGATGATATTGTGCTTGTTGCGGAAAGTAAACAAAGCCTTAACAGAAAACTTGAGGTGTGGAAAGTTGCCTAAGAATTTAAAGGTCTAAGGTTAGTCGCTCTAAGACCGAGTACATAAATTATGACTTCATCGGTACAATTAACGTTGAGGATGACCAGATTACAACTGAAGGTCAGGCGGTTCCGCCCGTAACCAAGTTTAAGTATCTAGGTTCGTTTGTATAAAAACGACGGGGGTATTGATAGTGATGTGGCACAACGTATATGTGCGGGATGATGTAGATAACAAGTAGCCATAAGTGTTTTGTGCGACAGGAGGTTCCCTATAAAATTAAAGGGAAAATTTTATAAGTGTAACATCTTGATTCTTGGGCGATATTTAAAATACTATATTAAAGTATTATTTTATCTTATCTTATAAGTTTTAGAAGAAAAGAGATTCTGCTTCATTTAACGAGTTTTTTCTTCTCTAAATTAAAGTTTGTAAAAGAAGAACATTAGAATTCAGAGTTAAAGTACAAATTTGTTGGCGAGTGAAATATATAAACTTACAATTTATTAATGTGTGATTGTAAAATTTGGAAAAAGGGGTAAGGATATGTTTGATATGAGGTAATGGAATGAACATGGTAATGGAATAGATGCGAGAATGGAATGAACAAAAAAATGAAATGAATCATTGTCATTCCATTTTCATGTTTGGTTACAATGTGGGAATGACGTACAATTTATTAAAAATTACTAAAATACCCCTCCCTTCAAATAAAAACTTATCATTTATCACATCATTATTTAATTAAGACACTATTCACAATGAAAGTACATATCAGATTTTCAATTTAGAGATCGAGTTGTTTGAAACAAATGTTAATTTAAGTTTCATTTTAAAACCACTTCACCTTCCTCTATGTTCCTAAAGATGCCCTTTTTACGGTCTTGAAATAACTTGAAGATATGAACACTCTTCTACAACACTGGATACACATGTGAAAGCCTCAGATCTACAAAAATTACAACGATAATTTAAGTGCCATCACTTCCATTTTAGGGTTATATCATCACGATTCGAATAAGACAATTGAATATCGAGCATAAATCAGAAAGTGTTTTGGTTGCTGATGAGCCTTTCTCACTTACGTCTTGTGCTCCACTACTGATTTTAGTTATTGATAGAGATCAGCGGAGTTCTAGTAGAGGACGAGATAAAGAGTGAAGATAACGATGGCCGATGACTAAGTTTGATCGTAATCGGACTTCAATGGAAGTATGGAACTGAAATCATCGATTGACATTGAGAGAGATCTTGAGAAGTCGCTCAAAGGAGGTAAGGGCAAAAAGAGAAATAAAATAGAAAAAGGAACGGAATGAACAAAATCCGGGGGGGTTTGGGAGGAATGAAAAACTTGATTTTAGGTGGAATGGGATTACTAAGTAATGCCTTATTTCATTCCATTTAGCAACTAAACATGTCTATATTTATTACCCCATTAATGGGTTATTCCATTCCATCCCTCGTTACCCCATAACAAACACTACCTAAGAGCTGGAAATCTGACCTAATAAGGGTGTGTTAGTTTATGAAAACTTATAACTTAAGGAAATGAGGGGGTCAATGGCATTACTAGAGTTGCACAAAAAAAAAACGGTTAACCGAATCAAACCGGTTTAATAACCGAAAACCGAACTGGTTTTTAACCGGTATCGTACAAACCGGTTTGTAACCTATACAAGCCGGCGGTTTGGAACCAGTTAGGGATTCTAGATCAGGAACCAATTATTAACTGGTTTTTTAAACCGGTTATCGGTTAACCTATTAAATATTATATAATTTTTTTAAAATACCGATTTTTACTGGTTTTCACGGGACCGGTTAGACCGGTTAGAGTTTTTAGGGTCCAAAAACCGGTTTTACTGGTTATTTATTTTGATATATCGGTTTTTTCAAAGCCGGTTAACCGATTTATGCACCTCTAGGCATTACTATATTAATACATTGGACAACTTATACCTAGCATCTAGCATGCACCTCAAATTTGATTTTATAAATATAAAACTTATACCTAGCATTAGCATGCACCTCAAATTTGATTTTGTAAATATAAAACTTAGGCTGGATTTTTAACTAATCTATTTCTGTTGCAGTGGTGGGAATGGGATCATTGTTTTGACAACTTCTACCTACCATGCACCTCAAATTTGCTTTTATAAATATAAACTTAGGCTTAGCTATTAACTAATCTCTTTTTGTCGTAGTGGTGGGACTGGATCATTGTTTTGGATTCTTTCTCTTTGGTGAGACCTACGTTCTACACTCGGCCTCCCCAAATTTTTTTACACATTATCTTTGATACACATGAAGTTTCTTCTTGCACTGTCATCCTCCTTTTTCTTACAAGGTTTCCTTTTGCTAATCTTCATATCTTTATCAACCTAAATCACCTGCAGCACTTCTCCCGATTTTCGTTTCTTTGATGCCGACTTTTGCTTCTACATACAAATTCGTCTGCTGAAACTTACAATAACTGATTTTCGATTGCAGGTATTTGAGATTTATTTTCTATCCGTTTGTTCGTTGTGCTGAATTTTTGTAATTTAATTGTCCCTCTTCTAAAAATTTACGCCTTATGTTTTTTTTTGCATTTGTGTTTCTCATAGTTGAATTGATCTGTGATTGTGTAGATTTCAACCCTAACATTTTCCTCTTATTTGTATACACTTTGCAAAAAGAACCCACCTCAAAGTACTTTCTTGTTAGGAATATAGAAAACATACATGTTAAGACAAAATAAGAAAAGCTAAAATAAACCATACATGTGGCATTGTGGTCGCCACATATCTTCTTCACGTATACAAAGATGAAAATTTAACATAAGGAATGTTCAATGTTCATAAGCATTGGTCATTGGTGATTGGACATGTAAAACATAGATAAAGAACCACCTTGAAGTTAGAAGTTAATATAAAAAGGAAAACAATGACAAATTGTACCTAACATGGAAATTGTTGTTTGTCACTATGCACCAATCAACTTCTGGTACAAAGGCGATTGAAACCCGACTAGTCTGACCCTACTAACCCGAAACTGACTAACCTGAACCCTATTAATCCGAACCATAATAGGATCGGGTTGTGGGAGAGATTTAAAAAAAAGACCGATTAACCCGACCCTAATAACCCAAAACTTGATCGGGTTGACCCGATTAACAATCCTACTCGAAATCATGAGGTTAAGCTTTAGAGTTTGTGAAAATCGTGACAACAGGATTAAAACTGATAAATACATAAACCGATTTTCCTTTTGGTAAATCAGAACCGTTTTCTAATATAATTCCAGTTTTAGTGAAAAGAATTGATTTATTAACATATGCTCTGATATCACATGTCGATCATTTCTTGATGAATGCAATGGAAAACTATGTAAGGATTACATACCTGATATGGCTGATATGCCTGTAGATCCAGAGAAGGAAGACCTGACTGATGGGTTTCCGCTTAGGGTGTGCTCTTAGGATGGTTTATGTGAAAGCCATTAGTTCACGACTAAGAGGTGTTTAGGATCTCTAATGTCTTTTATTTATAGACACACTCAAGGAGAACCCAATTTAATAAGTAAGGACAATTACGTCCATCAAGTAATTCCCTATTAAACATTTAGGGGTAATAAGATCAATACAATTAAATAAATGATCATAAGACACATTTAAATATTTTATTTTTACACGCCTTGCTTAATAACAACAATGAGCAATATTAGTTATGAATTATTAATCATGAAGTGTAAGTCGTCTAGATGATTAAACTTGAGGGTGATGTTATTGTGAGAAGTGTAGTTTAGATAAGAAGGATAAGAAGAATAAGAGCCATTAGATCTTCAATTAAATGAAGATCTAGGGCTCACAATTTTCCCATGTAGAATTAGAGAGAAAACATAAAGAAAATAATAGATGGAAGAACATTTTTGACTTTTTATTAAATTTCCCCAATTTTTTAAACCTTCATAACTCTTAGATACGACATTAATTTTTTTTAAAATGACACCATAAAAACGAGCGTTTTAATTTATCTTTAAAACGCGTACAGTGTTGTTATATATAAAATTAATTTTTTTACTCTTTAGATTGTATCAAAATGTTCGAATCATTGTGTTATTATGTCAAAATCTTCAGATTATTGTTTCATATTGTATCAAAATGTTCAGATCATTGTGTCATATTGTGTAAAAATATTCAGATCATTGTGTCATATGGTGTAAAAAACCGAAAGAGCATTTAATTTTATATATAGTAACAGTATATATATACTTTTGACACAATGACACAATGACACAATTATCTGAACATTGTGTCAAAAATCAAAACATTATTTTTTTATAAAATTTTTTATATAGCAACACTATACGCGTTTTAAAGATAAAAAAATGCTCGTTTTTATGGTGTAATTTAAAAAAAAAATGTCGTATGTGAAAGTTATGAATGTTTATAAAAAATGGGGGAAGTGAGTAAAAAGTCAACAAAGATGGCTAAGACCAAAATACCCCTCCTTACTTTTCTATTAGATCAAGATCCAATGGCTGAAAATTCTTCTTATCCTTGGTTATCCAAATCAAACTTCTCATTTGAACCCCTCACTTAAACTGTGATATTTGGTTTAGGAAATACCTTCAAATTCATTTCCTTTCTAGTCGCTAGTTCCGGTTAATTTCAACCCATTTGTGGACAAGACAATCTCACAAGATTGTTTCCCCAACAAAACAATGTATAAATTCATAATTATTAATTAACTAGTTTTTCTATAATATGGGAAAAATAATCAAACCATTAAGTGTAAATTATATACAATTTAAAAGACAAAGTCGCCCATGAAATCCTTGTGAACCTTAAACCTAGCGCTTAGGTAAAGAACTAACATGATTAATGTCAATTTAGTGACAATTACATATTATAGATTTACAAGATTAAGCTCAAAAAGTATAATCAATAGGTAAGCTTTCACACCACTAATGCATGACTTCTTTTTTGTTCACCTTTTGTTTAATATTTTACTATAAATAACATATATTAACACAAAGTGAGAGATTAATGGCGGCACAAATGGTCGATATAGAGGCACAATCTTCCTTTGAGCAAACTTCGTCAATCTTTAACAAAGTTGAGAGTCCCATATCATTAAAGGTTTGCTTATCGTCTTCCTTCCAACTATTTGTTGCTTTTACATAGAAGACAAGCCATACATCAATACATATATTAGTGCACTTATATATACTTTTAATAATAAAGTTCATAAAAATGTAAAGCAAACTTATTGTATATAATAACTATCCATATTATAAATTTATTTCTTAAAATTAATAAGAAAAGTTAAGTTATAACTATTCATTATTAAATTCATCTAGTTAATGATAGGGTAAGATTTACTAAAAATATATTTTTGTCTAAAACAAATACGAAGAGATCTCATTCATTAATTTTATAAATCAAGTGTTGAGATTAAAGTATGATAGAATAAGAGAAAAATAAGATTTGAGGTATAATTTTGGTGTAGTCTCTTTTGTTGACTCTCTTTAAGTTTTCTCTATTTTTTTTAATGTTTATAACTTTTTCATACAATATTTTTTTTAATTACACCATGAAATCATGCATCTTTATTTTTTATAATTTGAGTATAATATTGATATATATATATATAAAACTAAAATTATTTTTTTCTTTTAAAAAATTATTCTAGTTTATGATAATTGTACTGATTTTAAAAAAAGTGTATTGGATTTATAAAAATTGTACTGTTTTAGGTTAAAACAATATGATTTTACTGTTTTGCATTTTATGTTTTGTTTTGCATTAAAATAACTATTTCTATGTCGCTTTGTATTAAAAAATATCTTTTTTTTTAAGTAAAACAACACATAATTGTGCTGGTTTCCATTAAAAATGCACTGATTTTATATATGTACTGTTTTACGTAAGATAACAATATTTTGTATTGTTTTGTTATAAGACTAAAATATCCTTATACTTATTTCTTAATTATGTCACATATCAAAGTTCTAGCAGTTCTTATTGTTTTTAGGTAAAATCAACTTTCTGTTTTATCCAACCCCGTTGATGATATAATAACTATTCAATTATATTAATATTAAATATTAATTTCGGCTCAGTTTAAGCTTTTAGAAACCTGGTCCCAGATGGCTCACGAGCAACTTGGTTTAAAGCTCGAACTCGATTCGTGAATATTTTTTAAGCTAGAACTTGACTCGGACTTGACTCATTTTTATTACTTATTTAAGTTTATAACTATTATATATGTATAAATTATAACTTTTATATGTATAATAACTATATTTACTATATGTGCATCGTCGTGAGGATAACACGGTTATAATGAATAGTTACATAGCTAAAGTGTAACATAAAAAATATATATATAAAGAGACTACATAACGACGTTAAAATTAGAAGTTAAAACTCAAAGTATCGAATGTAAGACTCGAAGATATATTACACGACTCTATCAATTACACCATAAACTACTACGATGAATGTATTGCATTTAGACAAAAAAACAAAAGATATAATAAAATAAAATAACCACCAAAGAACACCATGTTCGTTAATCACCTATGGGTACAATATATTCATGTCCACTAACTTTCTTAGAGCCACAACCCATTCCTCATTTCCAACACCATCTCTAATTTATTTTATAGAAAAACCAGCTAAAAAACTCTTCCAACCCATTCCGCATACTCATACCCCATCCCTATAAATTTATAGAATATTAAATCCATTCCCCATATATAATGTCCATTATTATTTTATATTATATTTTATATTATATTATTTATATTATTTGTGAGTAGTACAAAAATAAACATGTATTATTTAGTTAAATAGGGATAAATACAAGAATGAGATGGGAGAATCTAAGAAATTTATATATAAATTTAGAAAGTTAAGTTATTAGTTAAATTATAGTATATAATATATACTAATTAGTTACGTTTATTATACTTTTACACGGGTAAGGTTTAAATACAAACTATTTTTATTGTACAAACTTAAAAACTAATATAAAAATCATTAAATTTCAATTGAACGAAGGTTATTTAGATAATTTGTGTGCTTCTTTTTTTCTTCATGTCTATACACATGATGGCAACCTAACGACGTAAAAAAGCAAAAAAAAACAAAACAAAAATCGTTTTTTTTTTGTCTGTCCGACTATGTTGTATATATGCAACATATGAAACATGTTATGCAACATGGTATGTTCATATGTTGCATATATGCAACATACTCGAACAAGCCAAAAATAAAAAACAAATTTTTTTTTAATTCATCAGATGGATATGGGTGGATATACGTGAAATTAAATTAATTAAAATATCAAATTACCCAAAAAACTTCATTTGATATAGTTTTTCTTTGGTTTTTTACAAGTTTGTAAAATAGATAATGGTATGTACATGAACTTTACCCACTTTTACATATAATAATCATTTTATAGACAGTAAGCTTGTTTAAGCTTATCAGTATGCTCGAGCTCGATAAATAAAGCTAGGGTTTGCATTTGTTATTAAATAAGCTTACTTTTAGGTTCGAGCAGAAGCTTGGCTGAGTTCAAACTTTTAGTGAGTTGATATCTAGTTATGAGAGACTTGGTTGTTTATTTGTTTATAGCTCTTGATGTATGGGTTGCAATATGTTTTTAAAAAAAAATTTACAATCTCACTCATATTTTACATATGAATATGAAGAGAATTTAGTGTGTAAAAAATAATTGAGTGACTTTTACGGGATAAAACAGAAAGTTTGTTTTTTAATATGTAAAATGTTACCAATGATCCTTAGCTTAATTGGTTAAGGTGAGCCTGAGGTAGTTAAAGACTTTAAAAGTGGGAGGGAGATCTTAGGTTCAAGTCTCATCTCTGACAAAAAAAAAATTAATAGGGTCCAGGTTGAGCCATACGGTTTCTCACCTATGGTGAGTATTCACTTAATGGAGATTGGAGATGATTGGGTGGTGGTTAATGCAACCCATTAGTGATCTAAATTTGCCTTTAAAAAAATATGCAAAATGTTAGTGTAAGAAACTATTTTTAGTAAATTCAAGAAAATGTGCTAGTTTTTTATGGTATGCCTTTTAACCTATATCAAATGATCAACAGTTTCATGAAGTGGTTTACACAGTTACAATCAAGAAACAAGGATGGCTAAACAAGATGAAGAACAAATCACTAGAGAAGCAAATACTCAAAGGAATAACAGGCATGGTGTTACCAGGAGAAATGCTGGCAATGCTAGGCCCATCCGGCTGCGGAAAAACCACGCTTTTAACCGCACTAGGCGGCCGGCTAAGTGGCAAGCTCAACGGCACCATCACCTACAACGGCAAACCATTCTCGAGTATCATGAAGCGCTACACCGGTTTCGTGCCTCAAGATGACGTTCTATACCCTCACTTGACCGTCACCGAAACTCTTATTTTCACAGCTCTACTCAGGTTGCCTAAAGATCTAACTAGTCAAGAAAAGGTAACCCATGCAGAAGATGTGATTAACCAACTTAGGTTAACAAGATGCAAGAATGTTATTATAGGCGGTCCGGGTTTAAGAGGGGTGTCGGGTGGAGAGCGAAAAAGGGTCAGTATCGGGCAAGAAATGCTGATAAACCCGAGTTTGTTGTTCTTGGATGAACCAACATCCGGGCTTGATTCAACTACGGCTCAAAGGATTGTTTCGACGATAAGGGAGTTGGCTAGAGGTGGACGAACCGTTGTGATGACGATTCATCAACCATCTAGTAAGCTTTTTTACGCGTTTCATAAGGTGTTGTTGCTATCGGAAGGAAATTCGCTGTTTTTCGGCAAAGGATCAGAAGTTATGAGTTATTTTGATAGTATTGGATTTTCGCCATCGGTGGCCATGAATCCTTCAGACTTTTTGCTAGATCTTGCAAATGGTATGTAAGTAGTTTCATAGTTTTAGACTTTTAGTCCTTGAAGTAATGTGTCTAATAATTAATGTGTTTGCAGAATAACTTTTTCATGAACTTTGTTAACTTAAAGTTTAAACTAATAGGGATATTATCAGATGACTCAAGTTGTTCAGGCCAAAATGAAATCAAACAGAAGTTGGTTTTGGCTTATAAGTCGAATCTTGCGAACAATCTGAAAGCTGAAGTGTTAGAATTCGATGATCATATGAACGATGATGTTTCAGAGAACAAGAAACCTGAACGGTGGACTACAACGTGGTCGCAACAAGTCATGGTTTTACTCAGAAGAGGGGTCAAAGAAAGAAGGCACGAGTTCTTTTCGTCTCTGAAGATCGGACAAGTTATAGCAGTCTCATTTCTTACCGGTTTGCTATGGTGGCAATCCGAGACGTCTCACTTGCAAGATCAGGTATAACATTTCCTGATAGTTTGTACAACATAGAGTCATCCACTGCAAGAATAGTTAGTGACATGAAAAGAACATGCTTTTTGTGAGAAATTTTCTGAAGAAAAGGTAAGAAAATGCAAGATATACTTTTTGAGATGGATAACAGAATAAGGTTTCTTCTATTCACTTGAAAAATGTCACTAAGACTCATATTTAGTTGGAGTTTTTGATACTTTTGTGACTTCTTGATTGGGAAAAAATGCAGTCAGGATTACTTTTCTTCTACACTGGATTTTGGGGCTTTTTCCCTTTATTTCAAGCAATTTTCACCTTCCCACAAGAAAGACTAATGCTATGCAAAGAGAGATCTTCAGGAATGTACAGACTTTCATCTTATTTCGTATCAAGAACCTTAGGAGATCTTCCAATGGAGATGGTTCTACCCACATTATTCTGCATCATAACGTATTATATGGCCGGCCTCAAACCATCATTTGGAAGCTTTATGTACGCATTATTCGCACTTCTCCTAAGCGTCTTGGTCTCACAAGGGCTAGGACTAGCGCTAGGTGCACTTGTTATGGACCAAAAGTCGGCCACCATTCTAGGGTCCGTGATCATGTTATCCTTCACATTAGCGGGTGGATACTACGTCCAACACGTGCCTGGTTTCATATCGTGGATCAAGTTTTTGTCCATCAGTCAACATACTTACAAGCTCTTGATCGGGTCACAATATGAGCGTGGCCAAACGTACCAATGTGGTGATCGAACTTGTCTCGTTACAGATTTTCCGGCTGTTAATAGTGTTGGGCTAGATGGGCAAGTGATCTCCATTGTTATGTTGGTTGTAATGTTGGTGTTATATAGGGTTATTGCTTATTTGGCTCTCATGAGAATTGGTGTGCTTAAAAGATAGGTTGCACAGTTTGAAGTTAGAAGACCAAATCCATACAAGCAGCTATATATATCCAACGGATTAAGCGGAACAGGAAGATCCAAGTGTAACCACCACCTCGCATGAACCAAACAGAAGCGCGATCCAACGACTCTGTGTCCTTCTTGCAACAAGGATGAAAGAACCGAAGGAATATTGGGCAATTGATCCATCAAAAATCGTTCAAACCAAAATATTAATTTTTCTTGAAAGAAATTCGTTCAAGAAAATTTGATTATTTAACCGTAAAATACCAATCAGTGACGAATCCAGGAAATTTTTTGAACCAGTTGATCAATAATAATGTTGTTAAATGCTTGATAATTTGATTTGTTTTCGTTCTTATGAAAAAGAATATATGTTTTCTTGTTGTAAATGGTGGTGAAAGTTATGAGTTTGCATTCTAACCTACTGGATGGCTGGGTTGTTTAATTTTCCTACAAAAATGGTCATGAAAATAATGTGGTTGAAAACTCCAAGTTTAGGTAAGAAATGAACAATTCGAAGATAGGGAAGCAAAGAGTGCATGATAAGAAGTACTAGACATGTGACTTTGGTCATGCTAGATGTGTGTTTTAGGCAAACAGGGAATCTGAACCTATAAGTATCCTATAGCACAAAATCACATCTTGTTTAATCTAGTTGCAGGTTACCATAGGGTTAATGACTACAAAAAGTGATAGGTTTATATAGAAAACCTACAAACTTCCAAGAATTAGTCCCTTTTTTGCAGATCTAAAATCAGTCTCTCAAATCTATCTAAAGTGCAAAACTAGTCAATAATCAGGACAAATCATTGAGATATTCTAAACTCTAAAACTAGTTTCCGATAAATAAAAGAAAGCATGTAACATTCAACACAAACCATTCAAGAATTATGAACTTTTAAATAAGTCTCTGAAAATCAGAAAAGTATGTTAAAAATTAGCACAGAATAGTTAAGAATTCCAAGAAACCAAAAGTCCCTTATAAAAACCAAGACAAATAAAAGTCTAAAATTCCAAGAAATCGAAATAGGAATTGCAGGAAATTATACTTGAATTCAAATCAACAGTTTTTTTTTTTTTTTTTGAGAACGGCAAACTTCTTATAGAACAAGGCAGACCCCCGCAGCAAGCAGCTGAGGGAGCTCAAACATACAAACAAGAGAAAAGGAGCATTACAAGTTAAAAGGGTACCAATCTACCCACCGAATACCTTTTTCCTTGGACCTATGCGAACCATAGAAAACTCCAAGCTTTAATTTCCTTGATAACTTTATG
>JBCNJP010000010.1:106021367-106169702 GCA_039602395.1 Deinandra increscens subsp. villosa | reverse complement strand
GTTATCAAAGATCAGTGGCCTTAGCCCTCCATGAGGTGTGGGGGTATTAATAGGATCTCTAGTTTGGAGGCGGAGGGTTTGATTGCTCCTTTTTCGGTGGAGGAAATCAAAAGTGTGGTGTGGATGTGTGGGAGTGAAAAAAGCCCGGGACCGGATGGGTTCAATTTCCAGTTTCTAAAAAAGTTTTAGGGTCTTTTGTCAAAACGATTTTGTGTCCATCATGGAGAAGTTTCATCAGGATGGGTCTATCTCTAAAGGGTGAGGGGCCTCTTTTGTTTGTTTAATCCCTAAGGTGGTGGATCCTCAAGGTTTGGGGGACTTTAAGCCGATTAGCTTGTTAGGGTGTGTCCCTAAAGTGGTTTCTAAGGTGTTGTCGAATAGAATGAAGGCAGTCGTGGCTTCGGTCATTTCTGAACTCCAAATGGCGTTTGTGGCCAATAGAAATATCGTTGATGGGCTTTTAGTCTCTAATGAGCTTCTTTTGTGGCTTAAGAAGGTAAGGCGGGAAGCTTTGTTATTCAAGATCGATTTTAACAAGGCGTATGATTCTTTGGAATCTATTTTGGACCAAATGAACTTTCCGGGTAGGTGGAGGTTGTGGGTGAGAGGAGTGCTTGAGGCGTCGAGAGCTTCTATCCTTGTTAACGGGTCTCTTACCGGGGAGTTCGATTGCTTTAAAGGGGTGAGGCAAGGAGACCCGTTATCGTCGTTTCTTTTTATTGTGGCAATGAAGGCTTTTCATTGGATGATGTCGAAGCCATGTGAAGTCGAGATTTTTCATGGTATTTCTACCCCGAATGGGGTCCGGTGGTATTCCATCTCCTCTTCGCGGAGGATGTCATGGTTGTTGGGGAGTGGTCGGGTGCCAATTTCTTGAATCTAAGGCGTCTCCTTTGGTGTTTTTTTCTTGGTGTCTGATCTTCAAGTTAATTTGAGTAAATGTGGTGTCATCGATAATGTGGAGGAGCCGAAAATTTGTAGATGAGCTGGTTTTTTGGGCTGTAAAGTGTGTGATCTTCCCCTGGATTACCTCGGCTTAATGGTTGGTGCTAACATGAATATCGCCAAATATTGGAGCAAGGTGATTGATGTCTTCAATGCTAGACTTTCGGTTTGGAAAGCCCGGAATCTTTCCACGGCCGGTAGATTGGTTCGCTGTGGTTATTGGGAGGTGGGTTTGGACGGGTTATCCGGACGGAGCTTCTTCAGTTAAAAGGTTGAAGGAGTTGGCTCGTTCCAACGATTTGCCCTGGGATGGGCAGGCCTTTCAGCGTTATCCTTGGGTTCCTAGTAAGGTTAATTTGTTTGCTTGGCGTGCAATGTTGGGAAGGTTGCCGACAAAGATGGAGTTGGTGCGAAGGAAGGTGGTGATTCCTAATGTACTGTGCATTTTCTGTGGGGTCGAGGAGGAGAGTTTGGACCACCTTTTCACGGGTTGTTTGTTCTCTATTGTGGTTTGGACGGTGGTCGGCCACTGGTGTAGGATTCAGCCCCTTATTTTCTTGACAAATGATATCTTCACCAAGTTTGGTAATTACTCGGCCGCTGTGAGGAGAGATAAAGCACTAAAAGTCGTGTTTTTCACAGGTTGCTGGGTGCTTTGGAACGAGAGAAACAAGGCTATTTTTAAAGGATCTCCCCCCTTGGTGCATAAAGTTATCAAAGAAATTAAAGCTTGGAGTTTTCTATGGTTCGCATAGGTCCAAGGAAAAAGGTATTCGATGGGTAGATTGGTACCCTTTTAACTTGTAAGGCTGAGCGTAGTGGGGCTCCGTAGGGGCGTTTTTTGGTGCTATAACGCCCCATAGCGCCTGGGAACCACCCCCCGGGGCTCTATGAGGTAAAATCTGGCCCAAGGCGTTGTTTTGAAGGCGCCTCTCCCTCCTTTCTTCCTTTTTTTTTATTGGTTGAATTTTTTTTTTTTTTTTAAATACTAAACATAATGATTACATGGGAGTTATGGGGCTCCATCCACTACGCCCATTTTCCTAAAACCCCCCCGAGATGACGTGGCTGCCAAATGTCGCATAACCCCCCCCCCCCCCCCAAGGGTGGTTATCCACTACACATAGCCTAATGCTCCTTTTCTCTTGTTTGTATGTTTGAGCTCCCTCAGCTGCTTGCTGCGGGGGTCTGCCTTGTTCTATAAGAAGTTTGCCGTTCAAAAAAAAAAAACTGTTGATTTGAATTCAAGTATATTTTCCTGCAATTCCTATTTCGATTTCTTGGAATTTTAGACTTATTTGTCTTTGTTTTTATAAGGGACTTTTGGTTTCTTGGAATTCTTAACTATTCTGTGCTAATTTTTAACATACTTTTCTGATTTTCAGAGACTTATCTAAAAGTTCATAATTCTTGAATGGTTTGTGTTGAATGTTACATGCTTTCTTTTATTTATCGGAAACTAGTTTTAGAGTTTAGAATATCTCAATGATTTATCCTGATTATTGACTAGTTTTGCACTTTAGATAGATTTGAGAGACTGATTTTAGATCTGCAAAAAAGGGACTAATTCTTGGAAGTTTGTAGGTTTTCTATATAAACCTATCACTTTTTGTAGTCATTAACCCTATGGTAACCTGCAACTAGATTAAACAAGATGTGATTTTGTGCTATAGGATACTTATAGGTTCAGATTCCCTGTTTGCCTAAAACACACATCTAGCATGACCAAAGTCACATGTCTAGTACTTCTTATCATGCACTCTTTGCTTCCCTATCTTCGAATTGTTCATTTCTTACCTAAACTTGGGGTTTTAACAACATTATTTTCATGACCATCTTTGTAGGAAAATTAAACAACCCAGCCATCCAGTAGGTTAGAATGCAAACTCATAACTTTCACCACCATTTACAACAAGAAAACATATATTCTTTTTCATAAGAACGAAAACAAATCAAATTATCAAGCAATTAACAACATTATTATTGATCAACTGGTTCAAAAAATTTCCTGGATTCGTCACTGATTGGTATTTTACGGTTAAATATCAAATTTTCTTGAACGAATTTCTTTCAAGAAAAAATAATATTTTGGTTTGAACGATTTTTGATGGATCAATTGCCCAATATTCCTTCGGTTCTTTCATCCTTGTTGCAAGAAGGACACAGAGTCGTTGGATCGCGCTTCTGTTTGGTTCATGCGAGGTGGTGGTTACACTTGGATCTTCCTGTTCCGCTTAATCCGTTGGATATATATAGCTGCTTGTATGGATTTGGTCTTCTAACTTCAAACTGTGCAACCTATCTTTTAAGCACACCAATTCTCATGAGAGCCAAATAAGCAATAACCCTATATAACACCAACATTATAGCCAACATAACAATGGAGGTCACTTGCCCATCTAGCCCAACACTATTAACAGCTGGAAAATCTGTAACGAGACAAGTTCGATCACCACATTGGTACGTTTGGCCACGCTCATATTGTGACCCAATCAAGAGCTTGTAAGTATGTTGACTAATGGATAAAAATTTGATCCACGATATGAAACCAGGCACATGTTGGACGTAGTATCCACCCGCTAATGTGAAGGATAACATGATCACGGACCCTAGAATGGTGGCCGACTTTTGGTCCATAACAAGTGCACCTAGCGCTAGTCCTAGCCCTTGTGAGACCAAGACGCTTAGGAGAAGTGCGAATAATGCGTACATAAAGCTTCCAAATGATGGTTTGAGGCCGGCCATATAATACGTTATGATGCAGAATAATGTGGGGAGAACCATCTCCATTGGAAGATCTCCTAAGGTTCTTGATACGAAATAAGATGAAAGTCTGTACATTCCTGAAGATCTCTCTTTGCATAGCATTAGTCTTTCTTGTGGGAAGGTGAAAATTGCTTGAAATAATGGGAAAAAGCCCCAAAATCCAGTGTAAAAGAAGAGTAATCCTGACTGCATTTTTTCCCAATCAAGAAGTCACAAAAGTATCAAAAACTCCAACTAAATATGAGTCTTAGTCACATTTTTCAAGTGAATAGAAGAAACCTTATTCTGTTATCCATCTCAAAAAGTATATCTTGCATTTTCTTACCTTTTCTTCAGAAAATTTCTCACAAAAAGCATGTTCTTTTCATGTCACTAACTATTCTTGCAGTATGACTCTATGTTGTAAAACTATCAGGAAATGTTATACCTGATCTTGCAAGTGAGACGTCTCGGATTGCCACCATAGCAAACCGGTAAGAAATGAGACTGCTATAACTTGTCCGATCTTCAGAGACGAAAAGAACTCGTGCCTTCTTTCTTTGACTCCTCTTCTGAGTAAAACCATGACTTGTTGCGACCACGTTGTAGTCCACCGTTCAGGTTTCTTGTTCTCTGAAACATCATCGTTCATACGATCATCGAATTCTAACACTTCAGCTTTCAGATCGTTCGCAAGATTCGACTTATAAGCCAAAACCAACTTCTGTTTGATTTCATTTTGGCCTGAACAACTTGAGTCATCTGATAATATCCCTATTAGTTTAAACTTTAAGTTAACAAAGTTCATGAAAAAGTTATTCTGCAAACACATTAATTATTAGACACATTACTTCAAGGACTAAAAGTCTAAAACTATGAAACTACTTACATACCATTTGCAAGATCTAGCAAAAAGTCTGAAGGATTCATGGCCACCGATGGGGAAAATCCAATACTATCAAAATAACTCATAACTTCTGATCCTTTGCCGAAAAACAGCGAATTTCCTTCCGATAGCAACAACACCTTATGAAACGCGTAAAAAAGCTTACTAGATGGTTGATGAATCGTCATCACAACGGTTCGTCCACCTCTAGCCAACTCCCTTATCGTCGAAACAATCCTTTGAGCCGTAGTTGAATCAAGCCCGGATGTTGGTTCATCCAAGAACAACGAACTCGGGTTTATCAGCATTTCTTGCCCGATACTGACCCTTTTTCGCTCTCCACCCGACACCCCTCTTAAACCCGGACCGCCTATAATAACATTCTTGCATCTTGTTAACCTAAGTTGGTTGATCACATCTTCTGCATGGGTTACCTTTTCTTGACTAGTTAGATCTTTAGGCAACCTGAGTAGAGCTGTGAAAATAAGAGTTTCGGTGACGGTTAAGTGAGGGTATAGAACGTCGTCTTGAGGCACGAAACCGGTGTAGCGCTTCATGATACTCGAGAATGGTTTGCCGTTGTAGGTGATGGTGCCGTTGAGCTTGCCACTTAGCCGGCCGCCTAGTGCGGTTAAAAGCGTGGTTTTTCCGCAGCCGGATGGGCCTAGCATTGCCAGCATTTCTCCTGGTAACACCATGCCTGTTATTCCTTTCAGTATTTGCTTCTCTAGTGATTTGTTCTTCATCTTGTTTAGCCATCCTTGTTTCTTGATTGTAACTGTGTAAACCACTTCATGAAACTGTTGATCATTTGATATAGGTTAAAAGGCATACCATAAAAAACTAACACATTTTCTTGAATTTATTATGAATAGTTTTTTACTCTAACATTTTGCATATTTTTTAAAAAGCAAATTTAGATCACTAACGGGTGCATTAACCACCCACCCAATCCTCTCCATTCTTCATTAAGTGAATATCACCATAGGTGAGAAACCTCATGGCTCAACTTGAACCCTATTATTTTTTTTTTTGTCAGAGATGAGACTTGAACCTAAGATTCCCTCCCACTTTTAAAGTCTTTGACTACCTCACCTTAACCAATTGAACTAACATTTTAGATATTAAAAAACAAACTTTCTGTTTTATCCCATAAAAGTCACTCAATATTTTTTACACACTAAATTCTCTTCATATTCATATGTAAAATATGAGTGAGATTGTAAATTTTTTTTTAAAAACATATTGCAACCCATACATCAAGAGCTATAAACAAATAAACAACCAAGTCTCTCATAACTAGATATCAACTCACTAAAAGTTTGAACTCAGCCAAGCTTCTGCTCGAACCTAAAAGTAAGCTTATTTAATAACAAATGCAAACCCTAGCTTTATTTATCGAGCTCGAGCATACTGATAAGCTTAAACAAGCTTACTGTCTATAAAATGATTATTATATGTAAAAGTGGGTAAAGTTCATGTACATACCATTATCTATTTTACAAACTTGTAAAAAACCAAAGAAAAACTATATCAAATGAAGTTTTTTGGGTAATTTGATATTTTAATTAATTTAATTTCACGTATATCCACCCATATCCATCTGATGAATTAAAAAAAAAATTGTTTTTTATTTTTGGCTTGTTCGAGTATGTTGCATATATGCAACATATGAACATACCATGTTGCATAACATGTTTCATATGTTGCATATATACAACATAGTCGGACAGACAAAAAAAAAACGATTTTTGTTTTGTTTTTTTTTGCTTTTTTACGTCGTTAGGTTGCCATCATGTGTATAGACATGAAGAAAAAAAGAAGCACACAAATTATCTAAATAACCTTCGTTCAATTGAAATTTAATGATTTTTATATTAGTTTTTAAGTTTGTACAATAAAAATAGTTTGTATTTAAACCTTACCCGTGTAAAAGTATAATAAACGTAACTAATTAGTATATATTATATACTATAATTTAACTAATAACTTAACTTTCTAAATTTATATATAAATTTCTTAGATTCTCCCATCTCATTCTTGTATTTATCCCTATTTAACTAAATAATACATGTTTATTTTTGTACTACTCACAAATAATATAAATAATATAATATAAAATATAATATAAAATAATAATGGACATTATATATGGGGAATGGATTTAATATTCTATAAATTTATAGGGATGGGGTATGAGTATGCGGAATGGGTTGGAAGAGTTTTTTAGCTGGTTTTTCTATAAAATAAATTAGAGATGGTGTTGGAAATGAGGAATGGGTTGTGGCTCTAAGAAAGTTAGTGGACATGAATATATTGTACCCATAGGTGATTAACGAACATGGTGTTCTTTGGTGGTTATTTTATTTTATTATATCTTTTGTTTTTTTGTCTAAATGCAATACATTCATCGTAGTAGTTTATGGTGTAATTGATAGAGTCGTGTAATATATCTTCGAGTCTTACATTCGATACTTTGAGTTTTAACTTCTAATTTTAACGTCGTTATGTAGTCTCTTTATATATATATTTTTTATGTTACACTTTAGCTATGTAACTATTCATTATAACCGTGTTATCCTCACGACGATGCACATATAGTAAATATAGTTATTATACATATAAAAGTTATAATTTATACATATATAATAGTTATAAACTTAAATAAGTAATAAAAATGAGTCAAGTCCGAGTCAAGTTCTAGCTTAAAAAATATTCACGAATCGAGTTCGAGCTTTAAACCAAGTTGCTCGTGAGCCATCTGGGACCAGGTTTCTAAAAGCTTAAACTGAGCCGAAATTAATATTTAATATTAATATAATTGAATAGTTATTATATCATCAACGGGGTTGGATAAAACAGAAAGTTGATTTTACCTAAAAACAATAAGAACTGCTAGAACTTTGATATGTGACATAATTAAGAAATAAGTATAAGGATATTTTAGTCTTATAACAAAACAATACAAAATATTGTTATCTTACGTAAAACAGTACATATATAAAATCAGTGCATTTTTAATGGAAACCAGCACAATTATGTGTTGTTTTACTTAAAAAAAAAGATATTTTTTAATACAAAGCGACATAGAAATAGTTATTTTAATGCAAAACAAAACATAAAATGCAAAACAGTAAAATCATATTGTTTTAACCTAAAACAGTACAATTTTTATAAATCCAATACACTTTTTTTAAAATCAGTACAATTATCATAAACTAGAATAATTTTTTAAAAGAAAAAAATAATTTTAGTTTTATATATATATATATCAATATTATACTCAAATTATAAAAAATAAAGATGCATGATTTCATGGTGTAATTAAAAAAAATATTGTATGAAAAAGTTATAAACATTAAAAAAAATAGAGAAAACTTAAAGAGAGTCAACAAAAGAGACTACACCAAAATTATACCTCAAATCTTATTTTTCTCTTATTCTATCATACTTTAATCTCAACACTTGATTTATAAAATTAATGAATGAGATCTCTTCGTATTTGTTTTAGACAAAAATATATTTTTAGTAAATCTTACCCTATCATTAACTAGATGAATTTAATAATGAATAGTTATAACTTAACTTTTCTTATTAATTCTAAGAAATAAATTTATAATATGGATAGTTATTATATATAATAAGTTTGCTTTACATTTTTATGAACTTTATTATTAAAAGTATATATAAGTGCATTAATATATGTATTGATGTATGGCTTGTCTTCTATGTAAAAACAACAAATAGTTGGAAGGAAGACGATAAGCAAACCTTTAATGATATGGGACTCTCAACTTTGTTAAAGATTGACGAAGTTTGCTCAAAGCAAGATTGTGCCTCTATATCGACCATTTGTGCCGCCATTAATCTCTCACTTTGTGTTAATATATGTTATTTATAGTAAAATATTAAACAAAAGGTGAAAAAAAAAGTCATGCATTAGTGGTGTGAAAGCTTACCTATTGATTATACTTTTTGAGCTTAATCTTGTAAATCTATAATATGTAATTGTCACTAAATTGACATTAATCATGTTAGTTCTTTACCTAAGCGCTAGGTTTAAGGTTCACAAGGATTTCATGGGCGACTTTGTCTTTTAAATTGTATATAATTTACACTTAATGGTTTGATTATTTTTCCCATATTATAGAAAAACTAGTTAATTAATAATTATGAATTTATACATTGTTTTGTTGGGGAAACAATCTTGTGAGATTGTCTTGTCCACAAATGGGTTGAAATTAACCGGAACTAGCGACTAGAAAGGAAATGAATTTGAAGGTATCTAAACCAAATATCAAGTTTAAGTGAGGGGTTCAAATGAGAAGTTTGATTTGGATAACAAGGATAAGAAGAATTTTCAGCCATTGGATCTTGATCTAATAGAAAAGTAAGGAGGGGTATTTTGGTCTTAGCCATCTTTGTTGACTTTTTACTCACTTCCCCCATTTTTTATAAACATTCATAACTTTCACATACGACATTTTTTTTTTAAATTACACCATAAAAACGAGCATTTTTTTATCTTTAAAACGCGTATAGTGTTGCTATATAAAAAATTTTATAAAAAAATAATGTTTTGATTTTTGACACAATGTTCAGATAATTGTGTCATTGTGTCATTGTGTCAAAAGTATATATATACTGTTACTATATATAAAATTAAATGCTCTTTCGGTTTTTTACACCATATGACACAATGATCTGAATATTTTTACACAATATGACACAATGATCTGAACATTTTGATACAATATGAAACAATAATCTGAAGATTTTGACATAATAACACAATGATTCGAACATTTTGATACAATCTAAAGAGTAAAAAAATTAATTTTATATATAACAACACTGTACGCGTTTTAAAGATAAAAAAACGCTCGTTTTTATGGTGTCATTTTAAAAAAAATTAATGTCGTATCTAAGAGTTATGAAGGTTTAAAAAATTGGGGAAATTTAATAAAAAGTCAAAAATGTTCTTCCATCTATTATTTTCTTTATGTTTTCTCTCTAATTCTACATGGGAAAATTGTGAGCCCTAGATCTTCATTTAATTGAAGATCTAATGGCTCTTATTCTTCTTATCCTTCTTATCTAAACTACACTTCTCACAATAACATCACCCTCAAGTTTAATCATCTAGACGACTTATACTTCATGATTAATAATTCATAACTAAAATTAATCATTGTTGTTATTGAGCAAGGCATGTAAAAATAAAATATTTAAATGTGTCTTATTATCATTTATTTAATTGTATTGATCTTATTACCCCTAAATATTTAATAAGGAATTACTTGATGGACGTAATTATTCTTACTTATTAAATTGGATTCCCCTTGAGTGTGTCTATAAATAAAAGAGATTAGAGATCCTAAACACCTCTTGGTCGTGAACTAATGGCTTTCACATAAACCATCCTAAGAGCACACCCTAAGCGGAAACCCATCAGTCAGGTCTTCCTTCTCTGGATTTACACGCATATCAGGTATGTAATCCTTACATAGTTTTCCATTGCATTCATTAAGAAATGATGGACATGTGACATCAGAGCATATGTTAATAAATCAATTCTTTTCACTAAAACTGGAATTATATTAGAAAACGGTTCTGATTTACCAAAAGGAAAATCGGTTTATGTATTTATCAGTTTTAATCATGTTGTCATGATTTTCACAAACTCTAAAGCTTAACCTCATGATTTCGAGTAGGATTGTTAATCGGGTCAACCCGATCAAGTTTTGGGTTATTAGGGTCAGGTTAATCGGTCTTTTTTTTTAAATCTCTCCCACAACCCTATCCTATTATGGTTCGGATTAATAAGGTCCAGGTTAGTTAGTTTTGGGTTAGTAGGGTCAGACTAGTAGGGTTTCAATCGCCTTTGTACCAGTAGTTGATTGGTGCATAGTGACAAACAACAATTTCCATGTGAGGTACAATTTGTCATTGTTTTCCTTTTTATATTAACTTCTAACTTCAAGGTGGTTCTTTATCTATGTTTTACATGTCCAATCACCAATGACCAATGCTTATGAACATTGAACATTCCTTATGTTAAATTTTCATCTTTGTATACGTGAAGAAGATATGTGGCCACAATGCCACATGTATGGTTTATTTTAGCTTTTCTTATTTTGTCTTAACATGTATGTTTTCTATATTCCTAACAAGAAAGTACTTTGAGGTGGGTTCTTTTTGCAAAGTGTATACAAATAAGAGGAAAATGTTAGGATTGAAATCTACACAATCACATATTAACTATGAGAAACACAAATGCAAAAAAAAAGAAAAGGGCGTAAATTTTTAGAAGAGGGACAATTAAATTATAAAAATTCAGCACAACGAACAAACGGATAGAAAATAAATCTCAAATACCTGCAATCGAAAATAAGTTATTGTAAGTTTCAGCAGACGAATTTGTATGAGAAGCAAAAGTCGGCATCAAAGAAACGAAAATCGGGAGAAGTGTTTGATTTAGGTTGATAAAGATATGAAGATTAGCAAAGGAAACCTTGTAAGAAAAAGGAGGATGACAGTGCAAGAAGAAACTTCATGTGTATCAAAGATAATGTGTAAAAAAATTTGGGGAGGCCGAGTGTAGAACGTAGGTCTCACCAAAGAGAAAGAATCCAAAACAATGATCCAGTCCCACCACTACGACAAAAAGAGATTAGTTAATATCTAAGCTAAGTTTATATTTATAAAAGCAAATTTGAGGTGCATGGTAGCCAGGGGCGGACCCACTAAGGGCCGCGCTACCCCTGAACTTTTACCCCGACGTGCAATTTTTTTTTTATTATAGGTTTTCGGTTTTTCGCGACCCCTGAAACGAATTTTTCGCGACCCCTGGAAGAAATTTTATGGCTTTTACTTAAAAATATGATCAAAAGCCTCTTAAAAATATGATTAAAAGCCCGTTAACTACCTAAAAAAAAATTTCGGGGGTGCTGCCCCCGAACCACCGTTAGTCCCCGCTACCCCTGATATTATTTCCTGGATCCGCCACTGATGGTAGGTAGAAGTTGTCAAAACAATGATCCCATTCCCACCACTGCAACAGAAATAGATTAGTTAAAAATCCAGCCTAAGTTTTATATTTACAAAATCAAATTTGAGGTGCATGCTAATGCTAGGTATAAGTTTTATATTTATAAAATCAAATTTGAGGTGCATGCTAGATGCTAGGTATAAGTTGTCCGATGTATTAATATAGTAATGCCTAGAGGTGCATAAATCGGTTAACCGGCTTTGAAAAAACCGGTATATCAAAATAAATAACCAGTAAAACCGGTTTTTGGACCCTAAAAACTCTAACCGGTCTAACCGGTCCCGTGAAAACCAGTAAAAATCGGTATTTTAAAAAATTTATATAATATTTAATAGGTTAACCGATAACCGGTTTAAAAAACCAGTTAATAATTGGTTCCTGATCTAGAATCCCTAACTGGTTCCAAACCGCCGGCTTGTATAGGTTACAAACCGGTTTGTACGATACCGGTTAAAAACCAGTTCGGTTTTCGGTTATTAAACCGGTTTGATTCGGTTAACCGTTTTTTTTTTGTGCAACTCTAGTAATGCCATTGACCCCCTCATTTCCTTAAGTTATAAATTTTCATAAACTAACACACCCTTATTAGGTCAGATTTCCAGCTCTTAGGTAGTGTTTGTTATGGGGTAATGAGGGATGGAATGGAATAACCCATTAATGGGGTAATAAATATAGACATGTTTAGTTGCTAAATGGAATGAAATAAGGCATTACTTATCCCATTCCACCTAAAATCAAGTTTTTCATTCCTCCCAAACCCCCCGGATTTTGTTCATTACGTTCCTTTTTCTATTTTATTTCTCTTTTTGCCCTTACCTCCTTTAGCGACTTTTCAAGATCTCTCTCAATGTCAATCGATGATTTCAGTTCCATACTTCCATTGAAGTCCGATTACGATCAAACTTAGTCATCGGCCATCGTTATCTTCACTCTATTTCGTCCTCTACTAGAACTCCGCTGATCTCTATCAATAACTAAAATCAGTAGTGGAGCACAAGACGTAAGTGAGAAAGGCTCATCAGCAACCAAAACACTTTCTGATTTATGCTCGATATTCAATTGTCTTATTCGAATCGTGATGATATAACCCTAAAATGGAAGTGATGGCACTTAAATTATCGTTGTAATTTTTGTAGATCTGAGGCTTTCACATATGTATCCAGTGTTGTAGAAGAGTGTTCATATCTTCAAGTTATTTCAAGACTGTAAAGAGGGAATCTTTAGGAACATAGAGGAAGGTGAAGTGGTTTTAAAATGAAACTTAAATTAACATTTGTTCCAAACAACTCGACCTCTAAATTGAAAATCTGATATGTACTTTCATCGTGAATAGTGTCTTAATTAAATAATGATGTGATAATTGATAAGTTTTTATTTGAAGGGAGGGGTATTTTTGTAATTTTTAATAAATTGTACATCATTCCCACATTATTGTAACCAAACATGAAAATGGAAAGACAATGATCCATTTCATTTCTTTGTTCATTCCATTCTCTCATCTATTCCATTACCATGTTCATTCCATTACCTCATACCAAACATATCCTTACCCTTTTTTCCAAATTTTACAATCACACATTAATAAATTGTAAGTTTATAAATTTCACTCGGCAACAAATGTGTACTTTAACTCTGAATTCTAATGCTCTTCTTTTACAAACTTTAATTTAGAGAAGAAAAAACTCGTTAAATGAAGCAGAATCTCTTTTCTTCTAAAACTTATAAGATAAGATAAAATAATACTTTAATATAGTATTTTTAAATATCGCCCAAGAATCAAGATGTTACACTTATAAAATTTTCCCTTTAATTTTATAGGGAACCTCCTGTCGCACAAAACACTTATGGCTACTTGTTATCTACATCATCCCGCACATATACGTTGTGCCACATCACTATCAATACCCCCGTTGTTTTTATACAAACGAACCTAGATACTTAAACTTGGTTACGGGCGGAACCGCCTGACCTTCAGTTGTAATCTGGTCATCCTCAACGTTAATTGTACCGCTCAAGTCATAATTTAGGTACTCGGTCTTAGAGCGACTAACCTTAGACCTTTAAATTCTTAGGCAACTTTCCACACCTCAAGTTTTCTGTTAAGGCTTTGTTTACTTTCCGCGACAAGCACAATATCATCAGCGAAAAGTATGCACCAAGGAACTCCCTCCTGGATCGACTTGGACAACTCGTCCATAACTACAGCAACAAGAAACGGGCTCAACACGGACCCTTGGTGAAGGCCCACCCCCACAGGAAATGAATTTGTCTCCCCAACCAGCGAGCGAACACGAGTCGCTGTCCTTGCATACATATCCCTGATAATGTCTATGTATTTCCTGGGGACCCTCTACCCTCAAGAATATCCCAATCAGCCTTCGAGGAACACTATCGTAAGCTTTTTAAGATCGATGAACACCATATGTAGATCGCGTCTCTTCTCCAGATACTTTTCCATTAACTGCCTTAGGATGTGTATCGCCTCTGTGGTGGACCGCCTAGGCATGGAATCAAATTGTTCACTATAACATAAGTTTCATGCCCGATTCTAGTCTCGATGACTGTTTTCCATAGTTTTATGTTAGGGCTTAGCAACTTAATGCCTCTGTAGTTCCCATAACATTGTGCGTCTCCTTCGTTCTTGTAGAGTGGAACTAAAACACTAAACCTCCACTGATCGACATCTTACCGGTTTTGAAGATAGTGTTGAACAGGGTGGTCAGCCACCGAATTCCTTCAACTCCCAAACGCTTCCACACCTCATAGGTATGTTGTCCGGCCCAACTGCCTCCGCCCTTCCCATCTTACTAAGAGCAATCTTCACCTCCTCTTGTGTGATTGAACGATAATAAAATTTATACTGGTGTCGTTGATGCGCCAATGAGTAATAGATCTCTTCATTGAGCGTCATTCCGCCATTGAAGAGACTGTGAAAGTAGGTTTTCCATCTCAGCTTGATGTCTAGCTCAAGTAGAATTATTACATAGTCTGTTATTTGGTGTTTATGATAGAATATATCACATCTTCATTTAAACCTTGTCCGCTTTACTTGATTACCTCATAACATAAATCACTCTAAGATCTTCTTTTGTTCTCATATCTCATTAAATTTCATAAATAATCCACTCTTTTTTTTGAACGTCCAACAAACATATAATTGCCCAGGTACTCCGTACGGGGTGACCCAATGGCAAAAGGCCACCGCCACCTGGCCCAACCCAGCCGTACGGAGTCCTTAAGCACACCCAAGTTATCTCCAGTTCCGGGGAAAACCCACCCGCCCGAAGGCCCACTGGTGGTAAAACCCGGTCGCTCTCGGGATCGAACCAGAAACAACAAGGTCCTGATCTTCCTTCATAGAGCCCCCATGCCTCAGAACAATATTGCTGGGAGCAAAGATAGAACCTGGGTCACTTGGACACAAGGTGTGTAGGTCTTGAAAATCTCCCAAACACACGATATAAAGATCTAACACGAGTGCGGAATCCTCGTGAGAGATTGATTCAAGAAAATAGTAGAAGAAGAGATTCAATCTAAGAGAAAGATTGAATCTTGAATGAAATCCGACTACTATGAAGCTTGATGAAGAGCTGATCGTAAACACCCTCTCCAAGAAGAAATCGTAAATAGGTTCTCCAAAGCTTAGTTAATCATAAACACACATGGGTTTATATAGGTACCCAATGGGTTTACTATTGGGCCCCTTGTGGATCATAAACCCAATAGTAAACCCAAACCCAATCATAAACTAGCCTAAACAATAATCAAACTAGCCTATGATTCTAATTAAACCCTCTAAGCCCAGCCCAACTTATTTAATATTACAAGCCTCATAATCTAGCCTCTACAAGGTGATCACCTTTAACCACTCCAACAACATCTAAATTAAAAAAAAAAGATCATTATTACTATGAACTTTGCTTCATGAAATATTTCTGTAAATTTTCTCTTTTATCATAATGATTTTGATTATCTCTTAAGACATAAGACTCCCATTGCTCTTCCTGATAAAAGTATTACAACCGAAGCACTACAAGTGGGTAAAGTCTATTAAAAATGTCTTTTATGATGATCAAGATTCCATAAATGTTGCAATCGAGGGAGGTATTCCAGGTTCTAAATTTCTAATCTGGATAATATTTTGTGAAAATTAAAATTCAAATGTACTTCTTATATGCATGCAAACACTTTACAACTAGCGATGCTTAATACAAAGTGTAATTAGGTTAATGATTTAGTGAGCACATCATAATAATGGAATACATGTTCCTTATCTAAATAGCTTAGACAAGTTTCACATTAAAAGTTTTTCTAGTGCATTTGTATAATGAATCATATCTTAGCATAGTTTGATGCTTTTTAAAATTAGTCATCAACTCATTAAGTACCAAAGGAAAATGTGTGCATGATAGCATTGTGCATAGAGGATGAACAATGCCTGAAACTAGAAAACCATATTTGTTTATCTCACTATCACTAAACTTTATAAAATGAAGAGAAATTACAATAAGGAGGTCCAGAAACAAAAATGCAAGAAATGCTTCTGGTCCTAAGTCATTAATGGAATGGCTAGCTAAGGACAAATAATCAATAATGATACTTTAGCTCATAAAATTTTCAATTAACACAAAATGAGTTGAATCTAGTTTTATAGAGTTTCTTTATAATCCATACACTATAAATAAACCGAAGAACTATAATGAGAGTTAGTGACAAAATTAATGTCTAGTTTGTACGGACCATGAAAACCGGTTATTGTTTATGTTCCAGTGTCATTTGGAACTTAGTATCCTTACTACGGTAAGGGATTCATGGTTATAAGATTTCACATGGCCATGACAAGGTCACTATTACCTTAAACTCTCAAATTCATTGGTTATAATTATTTAGTTGTATTACGGCGTGGATTAAAATCTTTATAACTTATAACTAGATGATCCATGTTCACAATTTTTTTTATCATATAAATGAGAACTTAAGAAAGAGAATATATGTGTTAAGGGAATAAATAAGATGCCTCTAAGAGTCTAACGTATTAAAACTCGATCACATTGATATTAGTGGATCTTATCCCAAAATGAAATATCCGGACACAAGTTATTTAATTATCACTCACCTAAATGATTATTTATTCTTGTACTTAGTCAATAAAAAATCTCTCACCTAAAACTTTCAAGGACGAAGTTGAAAATCAACTTGACCATGAAATGAAAGTTGTGAGATTAGATATAAGAGATAAAATACTAAGATTGACATATAAATATCAGTAACAATCGCAGTCCTTTTGCAAGGACCATAGTAGGGTGAACTAGTAAATCATGTCTCGTACTTCTCATCAGCATATTAAGTTTAAATGATAAAAAATATCCTCATAGACATGATATTAAGTAAGCCGTCTAAGTCTTACATCTATTCCTATGAACCAAGACTCTAAAAGACCATAATTTATATCCTAAACAAGGTTGCTTATTTTGTCCCTAAAGTTCATTCTGAAATCTAGACAGAAAGACAAGTAGACAACCGAGTATAAAACATAAAACATATGATTAGTTGTTAGCCGACGAAACCTTAAAAATCCTTAATATAAGAAATTTGACATGAAATCATGTCGTTTCTTTACAGGGGCGGATTTAGTAAGACATGAGTGGGATCCAAGGCACCCACTCAACTCAAAATTAAACTCTATATTAGTTAATATTTAGTTGTGTTAATTGAATAGGCACCCAAGACTTTATTTCTAAGGCACCCGAAGTGAAAAAGCAAATCTAAAAAAAAAAGAAAGTAAAATATCGTGGGAGTGTTTATAACCTGCAACACATTGTATATATATACAATATGAAACTTCACCTATGGTTGTGTGCCATTGTGACTTATCCAACGAACAAAAATTAATATATATACAATGTTGTTAGAAGAAATTACCAGAAGGCCTTCCGGCGCAATTGGTTTAGTCATTTCCATTTGAACTTGGCTACCCCAAGTTCTAATCTACCCAACATCGTTTCTTTACTCTCTTTTTTTTCCTCTTTTTTTCTTTTCATTCTTTCTTTTTTACTTTCTCCTTTTTCTTCTACTAATAGATCATTCTATTAATACATTCCTTAACGTGATCATCAACCAAATGGACTTCCACATTTCTTATCAACTTTTCTTCAAAAAATAATTTGCTTATTTTTTTTCTCACGTTGTGGGGTGTGCTTCTTTGTTATCTTTTTGTTTAGTTTGTACTATTTTTTTTTTCATAGGGTCTCGGGTGAAAGTAGGGATTGGTGATGTGTAGAACTTAATATACTACTAAAATTTGTTCAATCTCAGTGCTTAATACATAAATTTAAACAAATTGTACTTCAATTAACAGTGAATTGTTTTTAAAATAAACCTAAAGACTAATTCTTCTCGATCGAATCAGATTCTATTATTCTAACACACATAGAAATTTACATATAAATTCTAACACACATAGCCAACAGTACAAACCTGTAACAAAACGATTGAAACATTAGGTTTCGAACCGGTTTGAGATTTCTATTATACGAACCTGTTGTTAACCTGTTAAAATAACCCAGTAATAGGTTAATCTATTAATATATATATATATATATATATATATATATATATATATATATTTTCAAGAATAGCGTTTTTTTTTTTGGTTTGGTTACACCGTTTATTGTTAACCGATTTTTTAAAACCACTTTTACCGGTTATGGTTTTTAACTACCTTCCTTCTTTCTATTTTCCTTTCTCTTTTTTCTTCTATTAATAGATTATCATAATATGTTTTTTTTTTAATTCGTTTCTGTCTTTAATTTATTACAAACCAGTTAACTTAACCAAACCCGTTTTTAACCGATACAGTACAAACCGGTTATGAAACGGTAGAAACCTTAGTTCCCAAACCGGTTTTAGGTTTCTAACATAGGAACCGGTTATTAACCAGCTAAATAACCCCATTCTAGGTTAATCTACTGAAGAAAAAAAAACTTTTGCTATGTTCTTTTTAGTGGTCATATTATTTTTAATGATTGGTTCTAAAATTTCTTCTTTGAATTTGAGGCACTGTCAATGTTTTAAATATATATTATCCTCGAGTTCCCTTCGGATAATACTTATTATCCCATACTCCTTCCCCTAAAAATTTGTCAAGATCTGTCGGGGCCATACTGTCATGCATTAAAACCCTTGAAAAACATATTTTGACTTCTCAAATCAACCTGGCCAAGACGAAAACACATCAAAAAGAACTTAACGACTCACACACGAAAGATAAATACTTACCAAACCAAACATGAGAAAGTTTACAAGGGTTCAAACCGTATGAATCTGACTGAGGAACCCTTTTCAGCTTCAGTTACTCAACTAGTCCAGGTGATTGCCGGTATGTCTGTCCGCTTTAAACTCAAACTCGTTTAATCCCAACCGAATGCGTCATGCTTAATATAGTACAATATTACCGTCATGTTTGATTGTCCCCACACCCAAGCGTACATAGCAAAACCTACCCAACCTCAGAGTTTATTGAGGATTCACAAACCCCCAACTTGAGGAACCATGCAACACCATTATGACTACCACTTATTTTCATTAACCATCAGTTGGTGATCAGGTCAGCCGCTAAGCACGCAAAGAAGACCAACTGAGTGATTATTTTTCATTTTCTTTTCTTTTTCATTATTTTTTTTTCATTTCTTTTTCTTTTTATTATGTGGTGTAGTCATGACAGCAGAGACATGGCGTGTGAGAGAGTGAATACTAGGTAATTACCACTCTCAACCCATTTTTGTCGGGACTCAGTCTTTTAAACCATGCAACCTAGGATGGGAAACTAAACATATATATCTTTTAAGATCACTGCACTTTCATTGGAGGTCATAAGTTTAGGTCGAGCATATCACCGTGGAGCTTGCCTTTCACTTCCGCCTTACGCGTGTCAGCCATCTCCAACCCGGTCATTCATTTTACTTCCCCTAAACTTCTCAAAAACAAGACACAAACAATTAAACACCAACAATTAAAAATTGAAAAGCACACTATTTTTGAGGGGTCAACTTTTTTCTTCATCTTTACATTTCTTCCCCTTGCTTTTTGATTTTTAATGTCACAATTTTGTGAACATCATTTTTTCAAATTTTTTTTTTAAACAATAAAGATAAAACACACAAACACACTTAAAAGAGCAAAACACAAAATTTTGAAGACATCTGGCCAAGCTAACTTTCAAAGTATTGATTTTGAACATTTTAGAAAATTGGGTTTCATGACATGCACGCGTTATTTCATTTGAGGTCAAACACATAATCAATCAACTGCTCAATTAAAACTTTAATGAAATGGGTTTGACTCAAAAGACCCTTTGTTGCCTCATCATTCAAACAACCAAGTTAAGAACAGTACCTTTCATGCTGATTTTTGACATTTTACCTCTCAAAGAGACATACCTTCCATTGTATATATTACTTGACATGACATGAAGATACGTCTCTGAAACTGTGCCTGGAACAATCAGTTATCAACAAACAAATTGGTAATAAAACGTTAGTGATAATCCTCCTTGATCGTTCCTGCACAGAGTGAGAGATTAGTTAGCTAATAGTACCCAGGCCATTGTTTTTCTGGGTACTCCTGAGGAATCAATGAATGGAATTTCTTTTAAAAACATTCCTTTTGAAAGATCAGGAAGTTGGGATGATTCGGTTGTAGCTGCCTTTACTTTTGGCTTCCAAATTCCAGGTGATTTAACATTTGTTTTAGTCACTTTTGGAGTTGTGACTTTAGGTATTTCAACCTTCTTCGTTTTAGATTCATTTTTCAAAACAGTTTTTGTTTTAGTCACCTTTGGAGTTGTGACTTTAGGTATTTCAACCTTCTTCATTTTAAAATCATTTTTCAAAACAATTTTAGTTACCTTGGGAGGGGTAACTTTGGGTTTTTCAAGTTTTGATTGCTTTGAAAATGGTTTCATCACCTTTTTCTGAAAATTTTGGTAACTTGGAAAGCTGTTGTTTTGATTTGAAGATTTTCTTTCAGCTTTGGCAGCACCCCAATGTTGATCAGAGGGTTTAACTTTAGGAGTAACAGTCTTCATTGCCTTAGGTTTTTGCACCATCATCGACTTAGACTTCACAGACTCCTGAGATGAAACCCTTTGACTTTTTGGAAAATAGGGTTCATAGGGGCGATAAAGACAGTTTCTAGCAATATGACCAGCAATGCCACAATTAAAGCAAGTCTGCTTCTTTAGATAGAAGTCAGACGTGTACCCATTCGTCTTTGGTGGCTGATATGGAGCTGGTTTGCCTTGTGTCTGCTTCTTTGCTTTGACTGCTGCTTCAGATTTGACTTTCTGTAGGTTCCTTGAAGCCTGAGTAGAACCTGTCCTCATCGTCTTTGTGCTCTCTGGATTTCCTGATGAAGAAGCACCATTCTTGCAACTGCACTTACAACTGCATGAAGAAACTGAAGAAATGGGAGACACAGCCACACTTTTCATCTTATCATTCTTCACCACAGTTGTTGGCTTCACACTCGGATGCTTGATGGTGATCTTTGGCTTCTCAACTTTAGCTTCACCGATCACTCCATCAGTTATTCCCTTGAACTTGGAGGAGAAGGATGGTAAGTCATACCCAACATCTGGTTCTTGGTCAAACATAGATCCAGATGTCATAAAGATCTTCCCCTCAGGCCGTGTCGTCAAGATCACTTTTTCCCTTTTTACTTCGTCAATTACTTTGAAGCATGGGGTTTCAATTTTAGGGTATGGTTTCAACTCTACCCCAGCTTCATCAGACTTGGAGCTATGACATCTGTTATACTCCTGGCACTCAGCATCATCTCTTGATACATCCTCTATTCTCCCTTCACCATATGTCATGGTTGCCTCGTTGTCTATTTCCTCTTGAGTCAATGGTGTAGTTCCAACCAAGACACTATCAATAGGAGGAGCAGCTTCTTTATAATCTGACTTGGTTCGTTCAACTTGATCCTCACTAAGAAGTATTCCTATAATGTCTCTGGGAACTGGTGGAGGAATAATGCTGTTTGCAGCCAAGGCCTTATCAGTCTTTTCTGATCCAAATCCAGGTGTGTGTTTCCCAACTTGACCAGTCACCACAGCATGTGACAATTCCTTTCCAGCTTCAAGCATTCTTTTGCTCCTCATTTGATTCATATCAAGCTTAACCTGCATCTCATTGTTCTTATGCTTCAGGTCATATATCTGCTTACTTAGCTCAGCTATCTCTAACTTAGCGTTGTCATACAAATAGGCGTTCTCAGTTGCAAGGTTCTTATATTTTGTTATATCTAATTTTTGAGCTTTAACCTTCTCTTCGTTCTTTTGCCATCTACCCTTAAATGAGCTCTTCTCGCATTTTGTCTCAAACAATTCTGACTGAAAATTTCTACACATTTGCTTAAGTTCAGGAATTATACGAGCACAAGTAGGATTGGGGCATATCTCAGCATCTTCGTCCTCAAATATATTCTTTTCTTCAACCACTGAACTCATTATGCAGCTTCTGAATATCTTGAAAAATCTGCAAAAACGGCAAAATCGGCAAAAGTACTATTCAAAAAATAGTGTCAAAAAATTAAAACTGAAAAACGGAGGCCTTCGGAGTGGAAGTTGGGGGTCCAAACGAGCTCCCCTGGACGTTAGTCGGGGGTAATTTTGGGGCTTGATGTCACGAACGTCGTGTTCAAATTTGAGCTTCTAACTCCAAACGAGTCAAAAGTTACGCCCGTTTCCGTGAAAGTGTGAAAAACTGACTTTTTGCCGCAAACCCTGTTTCCGATCGTAAACCCTGTTTACGATCGTAATCACCGTGGATCGTAAACTCCTGATCGTAAACTATTAACCGCCTTTAAAAATCGTAAACTCAGATTACGATACTCGATTACGACCACCGGAGTCGTAAACTCATGTTCCCGATGCTGCAAAGTCGTAAACTGTGTTTGCGATCCAACCAAATCGTAAACTCGTTTACGATATACAAGTACAGTCGTAATCTCTTTTCTCCGAGTCGTAAACACCTAAAAATGTGATCTTGAAGTCGTAAACACACCGATGATGAAGATCTTCAAGCAACTCAGTCGTAATCACTCTGAAAACCCAGAAAACTCAGTCGTAAACACCCAGAACTCGAAGAACACAGCAGCAACAACAGTCGTAAACCCAGAAAACACTTGAATCTATATCGTGAGAACCTCGAATCTAAGATTCTTGGCTCTGATACCAATTGTAGGTCTTGAAAATCTCCCAAACACACGATATAAAGATCTAACACGAGTGCGGAATCCTCGTGAGAGATTGATTCAAGAAAATAGTAGAAGAAGAGATTCAATCTAAGAGAAAGATTGAATCTTGAAAGAAATCCGACTACTATGAAGCTTGATGAAGAGCTGATCGTAAACACCCTCTCCAAGAAGAAATCGTAAATAGGTTCTCCAAAGCTTAGTTAATCATAAACACACATGGGTTTATATAGGTACCCAATGGGTTTACTATTGGGCCCCTTGTGGATCATAAACCCAATAGTAAACTCAAACCCAATCATAAACTAGCCTAAACAATAATCAAACTAGCCTATGATTCTAATTAAACCCTCTAAGCCCAGCCCAACTTATTTAATATTACATACTCATAATCTAGCCTCTACAAGGTGATCACCTTTAACCACTCCAACAACATCTAAATTAAAAAAAAAAAGATCATTATTACTATGAACTTTGCTTCATGAAATATTTCTGTAAATTTTCTCTTTTATCATAATGATTTTGATTATCTCTTAAGACATAAGACTCCCATTGCTCTTCCTGATAAAAGTATTACAACCGAAGCACTACAAGTGGGTAAAGTCTATTAAAAATGTCTTTTATGATGATCAAGATTCCATAAATGTTGCAATCGAGGGAGGTATTCCAGGTTCTAAATTTCTAATCTGGATAATATTTTGTGAAAATTAAAATTCAAATGTACTTCTTATATGCATGCAAACACTTTACAACTAGCGATGCTTAATACAAAGTGTAATTAGGTTAATGATTTAGTGAGCACATCATAATAATGGAATACATGTTCCTTATCTAAATAGCTTAGACAAGTTTCACATTAAAAGTTTTTCTAGTGCATTTGTATAATGAATCATATCTTAGCATAGTTTGATGCTTTTTAAAATTAGTCATCAACTCATTAAGTACCAAAGGAAAATGTGTGCATGATAGCATTGTGCATAGAGGATGAACAATGCCTGAAACTAGAAAACCATATTTGTTTATCTCACTATCACTAAACTTTATAAAATGAAGAGAAATTACAATAAGGAGGTCCAGAAACAAAAATGCAAGAAATGCTTATGGTCCTAAGTCATTAATGGAATGGCTAGCTAAGGAAAAATAATCAATAATGATACTTTAGCTCATAAAATTTTCAATTAACACAAAATGAGTTGAATCTAGTTTTATAGAGTTTCTTTATAATCCATACACTATAAATAAACCGAAGAACTATAATGAGAGTTAGTGACAAAATTAATGTCTAGTTTGTACGGACCATGAAAACCGGTTATTGTTTATGTTCCAGTGTCATTTGGAACTTAGTATCCTAACTACGATAAGGGATTCATGGTTATAAGATTTCACATGGCCATGACAAGGTCACTATTACCTTAAACTCTCAAATTCATTGGTTATAATTATTTAGTTGTATTACGGCGTGGATTAAAATCTTTATAACTTATAACTAGATGATCCATGTTCACAATTTTTTTTATCATATAAATGAGAACTTAAGAAAGAGAATATATGTGTTAAGGGAATAAATAAGATGCCTCTAAGAGTCTAACGTATTAAAACTCGATCACATTGATATTAGTGGATCTTATCCCAAAATGAAATATCCGGACACAAGTTATTTAATTATCACTCACCTAAATGATTATTTATTCTTGTACTTAGTCAAGAAAAAATCTCTCACCTAAAACTTTCAAGGACGAAGTTGAAAATCAACTTGACCATGAAATGAAAGTTGTGAGATTAGATATAAGAGATAAAATACTAAGATTGACATATAAATATCAGTAACAATCGCAGTCCTTTTGCAAGGACCATAGTAGGGTGAACTAGTAAATCATGTCTCGTACTTCTCATCAGCATATTAAGTTTAAATGATAAAAAATATCCTCATAGACATGATATTAAGTAAGCCGTCTAAGTCTTACATCTATTTCTATGAACCAAGACTCTAAAAGACCATAATTTATATACTAAACAAGGTTGCTTATTTTGTCCCTAAAGTTCATTCTGAAATCTAGACAGAAAGACAAGTAGACAACCGAGTATAAAACATAAAACATATGATTAGTTGTTAGCCGACGAAACCTTAAAAATCCTTAATATAAGAAATTTGACATGAAATCATGTCGTTTCTTTACAGGGGCGGATTTAGTAAGACGTGAGTGGGATCCAAGGCACCCACTCAACTCAAAATTAAACTCTATATTAGTTAATATTTAGTTGTGTTAATTGAATAGGCACCCAAGACTTTATTTCTAAGGCACCCGAAGTGAAAAAGCAAATCTAAAACAAAAAGAAAGTAAAATATCGTGGGAGTGTTTATAACCTGCAACACATTGTATATATATACAATATGAAACTTCGCCTATGGTTGTGTGCCATTGTGACTTATCCAACGAACAAAAATTAATATATATACAATGTTGTTAGAAGAAATTACCAGAAGGCCTTCCGGCGCAATTGGTTTAGTCATTTCCATTTGAACTTGGCTACCCCAAGTTCTAATCTACCCAACATCGTTTCTTTACTCTCTTTTTTTCCTCTTTTTTCTTTTCATTCTTTCTTTTTTACTTTCTCCTTTTTCTTCTACTAATAGATCATTCTATTAATACATTCCTTAACGTTGTGGGGTGTGCTTCTTTGTTATCTTTTTGTTTAGTTTGTACTATTTTTTTTTTCATAGGGTCTCGGGTGAAAGTAGGGATTGGTGATGTGTAGAACTTAATATACTACTAAAATTTGTTCAATCTCAGTGCTTAATACATAAATTTAAACAAATTGTACTTCAATTAACAGTGAATTGTTTTTAAAATAAACCTAAAGACTAATTCTTCTCGATCGAATCAGATTCTATTATTCTAACACACATAGAAATTTACATATAAATTCTAACACACATAGCCAACAGTACAAACCTGTAACAAAACGATTGAAACATTAGGTTTCGAACCGGTTTGAGATTTCTATTATACGAACCTGTTGTTAACCTGTTAAAATAACCCAGTAATAGGTTAATCTATTAAAATATATATATATATATATATATATATATATATATATATTTTTCAAGAATAGCGTTTTTTTTTTGGTTTGGTTACACCGTTTATTGTTAACCGATTTTTTAAAACCACTTTTACCGGTTATGGTTTTTAACTACCTTCCTTCTTTCTATTTTCCTTTCTCTTTTTTCTTCTATTAATAGATTATCATAATATGTTTTTTTTTTAATTCGTTTCTGTCTTTAATTTATTACAAACCAGTTAACTTAACCAAACCCGTTTTTAACCGATACAGTACAAACCGGTTATGAAACGGTAGAAACCTTAGTTCCCAAACCGGTTTTAGGTTTCTAACATAGGAACCGGTTATTAACCAGCTAAATAACCCCATTCTAGGTTAATCTACTGAAGAAAAAAAAAACTTTTGCTATGTTCTTTTTAGTGGTCATATTATTTTTAATGATTGGTTTTAAAATTTCTTCTTTGAATTTGAGGCACTGTCAATGTTTTAAATATATAAATTAGTTTGTTTAGTAGTCATTAACTATAAGTTTTATCATGTGACATATAATTTTTTTTATTACTGATTGTTAAAAATCCTTTTCCATAATGTTGTATGTCATAAATTTAAACTAAATTAGATTTATAGACTTAAAAGAATTTTATGTTTTAGTCTGTATGTTTAGTATGATGGTTAATTATTTTGGAACTATGCATGTAATATCTTTTATTTCCATAGGTATTGTTACCTGCTAAAGAACGTTTCTAAATATATAGTTTCACTTATATTTTCCAACATGTATCGGTTACAAGATTTATATAAATGTAGGTACTTTGTTTTCTATGTTCTCGCTTTTGCGTTATGTTCTAAACTATATACCTCTTTGATTTGCGCATTTATCTTATTATAGGTGACAACATGTTATTAGAGTCTCTTATGAAACGTGTTTTCTATAGGTGGTCAACCTCTTTTTAGAAACTTCTATTAATTTTGACTGCTCCCTACTACCTTTTTCCTAAGTTTTTAACTGACCTTTGTGCTCTATATGAGATTTTATTTTAGATATATCATCCTTTGAGTGTACGAATTTTTTTTTACGCATAGTTGAGTTATAAATGAAATTTTAGATTGGATAAAAATTTTCTTTTTAGGTAGAGGTTTGAGATTGGACTAATTTTTGTTTATTTAGGTACTGGTTTGAGTATGTTTATTTTCATCTGGGCTTCATATTTATGGGAAAATATTTACAAGAAACCAACAATTATCCAAAAAACAAAAAAATCAATCTTTTTTTCTCTATAACTTTTTCATATATTAATAATTTTTAAAATGAAATTCACCAAGAAGTCTATAATTTTATTAGCTTTATTATGAGAATTTTTTTTTAAAAAATTTAGTGATTTTTTATTAGTGCATCATGCAATAGTACTAATAGTATCGCATAATGCATTATAATTAAAAGTACTTAAAAAGAAGAAACTTAACTTAAATATGGACGTGGTTTATGCGAATAATGTAAAAAACAAAAAATTGGCATTCATAAACCAATTTTATATTATTGTTGCATAGTGCATTATTAATTTCAAGCTAAAATCCGAATTTTATTTTATTTTATTTTTAAAAAAAACTTGAAAATATTTTTAAAGTTTTTCTTTTTCCAGTATTCTTAAAATCATGAAAGAATCATATAAAAAAATTTAAAAAAAATAAATTTTTTTCTTAGTTTTTGGTTTTTTGCAAAATATTGCCCTCATATTTATTACCTATATAGTGGCATAATTTTTTAATTTTGGACATTCAGAGTATCTTTAATTTAGTTACAACCAAACTTATTAAGTTAACAACTAATCTTTGCACTACAAATCCCTAGGTTATGTGCTTTTTAGTTGTCATAAGTTTTTTTAAATAGGTTTCCAATTTTTATTCTGAATCTAAGGTTTTACTAATGTTTAATTAATATAAATTATTTTATTTACTAATAAAAATTTCTTTTTGGCCCGTTAGTTGTTTCTATCTTTATTGTTATTATTTATTAATGGATGTTAGAAAAACCTTTCACGAACTTTTATTTGCTTAATTTAAACAAAATTAACATAATTAATGTACTGTATAATAAAGTTCTATATTTTCTGTTTTAGTTGTTCTTTTTCTGATTTATCCGGATAACCGTAGCAACGCACGGTAGACCTCTAGTTTGATAGAGAAGATGAAGTTTACCTGGTTTTTAAAAAGAAAAAAACATAATATTTAATATTATATAATTTTTTTTGGAAGAGGATAAAGCTGCAGAATGCAGCAGACCTATAACTATGTAACTATATCATTAATAAATTTACTTTTTTTTGAAAAGCCATTAATATATTTACTACAAGTCAAGCACCCTAGTATTATTTACATTTTTATTTAGGGGTTCAAATAACTATTTTTTTTTTTATTTCCGTTCAAAAAATAATAACTATATATATTTACTTTAATTTATTATTTGTGTAGACTTACATATAAACGATTTTAAGTCATTTGTTATATTATATAACTTATATATTATTATACTCTTATTTTAATATTACGGAGTATTATTTAATTTATAATATATTAATCGTGAGTCATACATTTTTATATGATTTTAATATATATAAATGTACTTTTGAAAGATATTTTAATTAATAAAAATTCTTAGACTAATGATCAGACATGATCAGTGAAACATGTAAAGACGTAACTGAATTGTGTATTTTTAATTTAATATTGTATCATAATTTTATTAAGGGACAAATTATATTAGACCCGAACCTTATCTGACTAAAAAAAATATGTTAGCTTTTAAATTTTTTTTATGCCCCCACTCAGTAAAGTTTCTGGATCCGTCACTGTTTCTTTATTAGATTCTTTTGATCTTCTCCGGTCACACATGTTACTAACACTAAGCATACAAAATTTCTTGAAAATTATAATTAGCCAATAATCACTAATATATTTTTTTTTTGAACGGCGATTTCAGATCACTGACGGGGACATTACCCACCCACCCGGTCATCTCCACTTCTGGGATAACAGTGACTGGCACGTCCCCTATGGGGAAGCTCGTACATCAGCCATGCATTCAATCAGGACACCAGTTCAGGAGGAAACTGACCCACTGCCAGAAAACCCCCTGTAAGGATTGAACCACTGACCTCTCAGTCAGAAACTCAACCCTCCCCAGATACCATTGAGACAATTGCTCGTTGGTAATAAAACTAATATATTTTTCATCTTTGGTAATAATCACTAATATATTTTTCATCTTTGGTTTCATATTCTACGCATACAATAGAACATAGTAGGTCGTTTACTATCAAAATAAGACATAATTTTAACACTCAAAGCAGGAAAGATTTGTGTCACGGATTTGGATACGAGCAAGCGCAATGGAAACGATCATAATCCAAGAAGTCGACCTTCATCGCATCGCGAGCTCAAGGCCCTAGTCAGCCAAGACCTCAAGAAAAAGCAGGCCAGTTATAAATACTTAATTATTTTTTCTATAACGTTTTAAAAAATGAAGTCTAAAGTCTTTACGCCGGTCAACCGTCTAGCTAGTATAGTCAAGTGGCTAGATTTTACAATATAACCGTTTGGTATAGTCAAGTGGCTACAATATTCACACAATTTTTTAAAAATGAATAGTGGGTCAAGTAGTCCATATATATGGCACGTTAGGTGGACCCTGGCTTCAACGTCATATATTCCAGATATAAGTTGTTAGATTGATGGATGAAAGAGCCAAAATTGCTTCTGTTAGAGAGTTGTCATTGCAGTTCGTAAGAAACACATGCATGAATTTAAACATAAATATGTTTATTGTAAATTCTGAACAGCCAAAGACGACTATTCCAGTTGACTCCCCTCTATAAATTGATTTCCATATTCCATATAACATGCATCAAATAAATATCCACTTGTTTAGTTCTAACATACAAGTGTACAACCTTACGATTCGTTTCGACAAGCGAAACCAAGGAAATTGTCTCCGGTTCTTCGTAGACGCGTATACCTATACCGATGGCTTATGTTCTGGCCACATTTGCTCTTGTACTTTTTATTTTTTACCATGAGTTGTGTCTTGCTGAAATACGTACGTACTATATATTTAACATCGTTTGTTATATTTTGTATCTAATAAAATGATGCTAATGTGGTTGACGGGTTTTTTTTTAATTCTTACTTACTACAGCTCCAAATTATACGTTCATGCGTGAAGCAATAAGAGCTCCAAAGATTTCATCTTATGACTACATCGTCATTGGTGGTGGTGCAGCTGGAATCCCATTAGCCACCACATTATCTACAAACTACTCCGTTTTACTTCTCGAACGTGGCGGCTCACCTTATGGAAATACCAACATCACCAGTGTATTTAATTTTGGTTCCTACTTCTTGGATACATCCCCGAATTCGCCCTCTCAACAATTTATTTCTGAGGGTGTTGTCAATTCACGTGCACGAGTGTTGGGTGGTGGTACTTGTATTAATGCAGGTTTTTATTCTCGTGGAGAGCAGAAGTTCAATAAGGAAGCTAGATTGACGGATGAAAATCTAGTCCTTGAGTCTTACAAATGGGCAGAAAAGGTTATGGTTTTTAAGCCTGTGGTGCAAAAGTGGCAGTCGGCACTTCGAGCTGCACTATTGGAATCTGGGATCACACCTGATAATGGCTTTGCTTATGATCATGTCATCGGGACGAAAGTCGGTGGTACACTTTTTGATGAAAACGGAACACGACATACAGCTGCTGATTTGCTGCAATATGCAAATCCGAAAGGGTTGTCTGTTCTGCTACATGCAAATGTTCATAAAATTTTATTTAAGACTAAGGGTAGGTACAACATCTAGTATGAATATTCTATGCTAAGATTCAATAACTGTTTTTTAATGCCTTCACTTGTTATTCTTTTACAGGAAGATCAAGACCATTGGCATATGGAGTAGTGTTTGAAGATTCTTTCGGTAATAAGCACATGGCATATCTAAATGGTGGAAAAAAGGATGAAATCATATTATCTGCCGGTGCTCTGGCAAGCCCACAACTTCTAATGTTGAGTGGCATAGGTCCAAAAGAACAACTTGATGCTCACAGGATCAAAGTGGTGCTTCATCAACCTTTCATTGGTAAAGGCATGGCGGATAACCCAATGAACTCGATCTTCGTTCCTTCTCCAGTTGCAGTTGAGCCATCCATAGTCCAAATTGTCGGTATTACCCGCTTTGGTAGTTACATCGAGCAATCAGGTGGCTTTAATTTTATCTTTTCAAACCCTTCAGCTTACCAGGGATTTTCCCCACAGGTAACACCTATATCTCAATTTAACTTGTAACATATTATTGTGGCATAAATCATTCAACATCATAATGGCTGAAATTATTTATGACTTTTGTTGTCCTTAGATGGGAGGGTTCTTTATTGAGAAAATTAATGGTCCCCTGTCTATGGGTGAATTAAAGATTGAAAACCTTAATCCATCTGATAACCCGTCAGTTACATTCAACTACTTCAAGGAGCCAAAAGATTTGCAGAAATGCATTTACGGGATCAAAACCATTCTAAACGCGGTAGAATCAAAAGCATTCTCCAACTACAAGTATGCGAATATGACAGTCAAAGATATTCTAGATCTAAACTTAAAATTACCTGTAAACCTACGTGTACATGCCAATACAAGTTCGTCTTTGGAACAATATTGTAAGGAAACCGTCAGGACTATGTGGCATTATCATGGTGGTTGTCGTATGGGAAAAGTAGTTGATCATGAATATAAGGTTTTTGGTGTTGACGCCCTCCGAGTCATTGATGGATCAACAATATTAAACTCTCCTGGAACTAATCCCCAAGCGAGCGTACTCATGCTAGGAAGGTAATTGAATTTAAGTGCCACATAATGTCTTATCTCAAAATTTAAATATCATTTAATTTTTTATGTGATTTTTTTGATCATGCATCTAGGTACATGGGAGTTACAATACATGGCGAAAGGCTTACAAGTGAAGATCAAAATAAGAATTAAAAATCATATTTTATTATTACGACAAGATTGAATTATTGACAACAAGTCGAAATATCTACCTTATTATTTGTTTTATAAATATTAAATGAGGCTATTGATTAGTGATGGTTATAGTGATCAAATAAATGTTTATCATAAGATAGAAAAACAATCAAAACTTAGCAAACTCCTTTAAAAACCTTATGACCTTATGCTATAGAATATTTGTATTTTCAGTTGTAACATGTCAAATTTTTGGGGAAATTTAATATTGTGATTTCTTTAAGTTAAGAGGGTTATTTAATGTGTTGCTATGAGATAAAATTATTGAACATGATAAAGGTATAAAAAAGTCCCAGACTAAAACACACATTTAAAGATGTAAAAATTCCAGACATGATTCTGTTTTTGAGTTCCTCTATTTTTAAGTTTCGCCTCATCGCATCCATCATCTTGCAATCCCTAAACTTTATCGCGTCCGTCATTGCTTAATGATATGCTCCATAGTTTGGCACGCGTCTTGTTGTCCCTTCCCTTTGTCTTTCTGGCATTTCTAAACATGTATATATCTAAACATAGAGAACCGATGAGAATCACATCAGTTAAATACATTATATCATCACATACAGAGAGTTAAACCTAATGAACATAACATGCTATTGGAACTCCTTGATTCCTTAACATATTACATCGTAACAATAAACACTTTAAAAAATGGTAGTTATCCATCAAAGGGCATTTAGCCTAATGGTACCTGGTGTTTATCCCTACCTAAGTGGTGTAGGTTCAAAAACCAACTAAAAGAAAAAACCACGGGAAAAACACAACAAAAAGAAGATAGAACTAAATAGAAGACAAACAACCCAATATCTCTTTAGCCATGAAGACATTTCTGCATCATATTTGGTTGTTAGAGTGGTGGACGAATCGAAAGAGCCAAAATATATTACTTCTGTTGGGGAGTTGTCATTGCAGTTCGAAGAAACCTTTTCTGTTGGAGAGTTGTCATTTTTTCGAAAGAAACACATGCATTTAAACATAATAATTATGTTTATTGTAAATTCTAAAGTGCCAAAAACGACTATTCGAGTTGACGGGTCTATAAATTGAGTTCCATATTCCATATAATATGCATCAAATATCAAACTTGTTCAGTTCTAAGGTACAGCCTTAATTTCGATACGTTTTGACAAGCCCATCAAACGAAATCGTCTTTGGTTGTTCTTAGACGCATTTAAGTACAGATTGCAGTTGATCGGATGGCTTATGTTCCGGTCACATTTGCTCTTATACTTCTTTTTTACTATGAGTTGTGTGTCGCTGAAATACGTATGTAATATATCTTTATCATCATTTGTTATACTTTGTATCTAGTAAAATGATGTTAATGTGGTTGACGGTCTTTTTTTTATTTTAATTGTTCCTTACTACAGCTCCAAACTATAATACGTTCATGCGTGAAGCAGTAAGAGCTCCAAAGATTTCATCTTATGACTACATTGTCATTGGTGGTGGTGCAGCTGGAATCCCATTAGCCATCACATTATCTGCACACTACTCCGTTTTACTTCTCGAACGTGGTGGTTCACCTTACGGAAATCCCAACATCACTAGTGTATTGAAGTTTGGTTCCTATTTCTTGGATACATCCCGGAATTCACCCTCTCAACAATTTATTTCTGAGGGTGTTGTCAATTCACGTGCACGAGTGTTTGGTGGTGGTACTTCTATTAATGCAGGTTTTTATTCTCGTGGAGAGCGAAAGTTCAATAAGGAAGCTAGGTTGACGGATGAAAATCTAGTCCTTGAGTCTTACAAATGGATAGAAAAGGTTATTGTTTTTAAGCCTGTGGTGCAAAAGTGGCAGTCGGCAGTTCGAGCTGCACTATTGGAATCTGGGATCACACCTGACAATGGCTTTACTTATGATCATGTCAATGGGACGAAAGTTGGTGGTACACTTTTCGATGAAAACGGAACACGACATACTGCTGCAGATTTGCTACAATATGCAAATCCGAAAGGGTTGTCTGTTCTGCTACATGCAACTGTTCGGAAAATTTTATTTAAGACTAAGGGTAGGTACAACATTCGGTATGAAGATTCTATGACTGTTTTTTCATGTCTTCACTTGTGATTATTTTACAGGAAGATCAAGGCCATTAGCATATGGAGTAGTGTTTGAAGATTCTTTAGGAAATAAGCACAAGGCATATCTAAATGGTGGGAAAACGGATGAAATCATATTATCCGCTGGTGCTCTTGCAAGCCCACAACTTCTAATGTTGAGTGGCATAGGTCCAAAAGAACAACTTGATGCTCACAAGATCAAATTGGTGCTTCATCAACCTTTCGTTGGTAAAGGCATGGAGGATAACCCAATGAACTCGATCTTTGTTCCTTCTCCAGTTGCAGTTGAACCATCCATAGTCCAAGTTGTTGGTATTACCCGCTTTGGTAGTTACATCGAGGAAGCTGGTGGCGTTAATTTTCTCATTTCGAACCTTTCAGCTTATCAGGGATTTTCCCCACAGGTAACACCTATATCTCAATTTAACTTGTAACATATTATTGTGGCATAAATCATTCAAGATCATAATGGCTGAAAATTTTTATGACCTTTGTTGTCCTTAGATGGGAGGGTTCTTTATTGAGAAAATTAATGGTCCTCTATCTATGGGTGAATTGAAGATTAAAAACCTTAATCCATCTGATAACCCATCAGTAACATTCAACTACTTCAAGGAGCCAAAAGATTTGCAGAAATGCATTTACGGGATCAAAACTGTTCTAAACGCGATTGAATCGAAAGCATTCTCCAACTACAAGTATGCGAATATGACAGTCAAAGATATTCTAGATCTGAACTTAAAGTTACCTGTAAACCTACGTGTACATTCCAATACAAGTACGTCCTTGGAACAATATTGCAAGGAAACCGTCAGGACTATGTGGCATTATCATGGTGGTTGTCGTATGGGAGAAGTAGTTGATCATGAATATAAGGTTTTTGGTGTTCACGCCCTCCGAGTCATTGATGGGTCAACACTATTAAACTCTCCTGGAACTAATCCTCAAGCGAGCGTACTCATGCTAGGAAGGTAATAAATTTGAATGCCACATAATGTCTTATCTCAACATTTATCACTTTTAACGTGACAATGAGTTGATTTTTTATCATCCAGATACATGGGAGTTATAATACAAGGCCAGAGGCTTACAAGGCAAGAGGCTTACAAGTGAAGATCAAAATAAGTATTAAAAATCATATTTTATCATTTACAAGTGAAGATTAAAATAAGAATAAAAAATTATCATTGTGACAAGTTTGGATTGTTGACAACATGTCGAACTTTTTACCTTTTTATTTGTTTTATAAAATACTAAATGTGGCTATTGATTAATGATGGTACAATGATCAAATAAATGTTTATCATAAAGTTCCAGACCCTATTTTTTCTGCTTTTGAGCTCCACTATTTTTAAGTTTCGCCTCATCACATCCATCATTTATGTGTAAAATAATGAAAAACACTGAATTGATATTATTGAATAGGTTACTTTATAATTTATAGAGATTATAAGTAAACCCTAATTAATATAATGGGCTCGTACATACTAGTCTAATATATTCTAATATTGTGAACCCTAAGCTTTATCACATCCATCATTGGTTATCCATGCTACATAGTTTGTCACGTTCCCAATGCTATATATGCCTAAACATATAAAACCGATGAAAATTACATCAGTTAAATATGTTATATCATCACATACGGAGTTAAACATGATGAAGATAATGTCTTACTTCCTTAACAGATTATACCTTAACAATAAATACTTTTAAAAAATGTTAGTTATCCAATCTTATCCATTTTCCAGCCAGGGCCGGCCCTGGGCATGTGCCAGATGGGCTATAGCCCTGAGCATCAAATTGGAAGGGGGCATCAATTGCGAACGACGATCATATTATTTTTCGAAGAGAACACAATATCACATCAGTCATCACTCATCAGGTGATATTGTTCCATTTATTCTACTTTTAAATATATTTTTGTCATTGATATCATGTCCCTCGTGTACAACCATCTGGTGCCCAAAATAGAAAAAAGAAAAAACAACAAGAAAATTTACTCAATCTTTACAAGGATCTTTAAAAAAATATTTTAGACATGAAGGTAATACTAGTGGAGAAAATGTTGATGAAAAGAATGTGAAAGACAATAATATTAGTGAAAATAATGTTGATGAAAGTAATGGTAATGAAAATAATGTTGATGATAATAATGTTCAAGACAATAATGTTGAGGAAAATAATGTTGATGAAAATGAAAACGAATTTGATAGAATTTTTGAAACCCTTAAAACTTTGTGTTGTACTATTTAAAGTTTTTAACAAGGGAAAATTTTCGACTCGCGCCCTGAGTATCCAAATTCTCGGGACCGGCTCTGTTTCCAGCTAGCAATGGTTAGTGAAAATTAACATATGCTAAGATTCTAAGATTTGAGCATAAATGTCTTATATTGGACCATTTTCCACCCAGCCTAAATGGTCCAATTTCGGTATTTCTCGTAGTACGTAACTCTAAGATTTGAGCATAAATGTCTTAAATTTTGGTACTTATCTCTGATGCCAAGTTTAATATGTATAAAGATGCAACATCAATTGTGAACCGGTAGCCCTACTATATTATAAAATGTTGATAAATATGCGCCATGAATACTTCATTTCATGTTGTAACTCACACTTAGAGATTGACATAAATTTTTGTTAAAAATATGTTTAGAATATTTTTTATAATTCATTTTGCAAATTATTACATATATGTTTTGTTTATTTTAGGTTGTTGGGCTTCTCACAAGGAGGTTGGGCTGTAGCTGATATTGGGCTGGATTCAAGCTCGGGTACAAATCGTTGTGGATACAAGACCCGGATAAAGAATCCATCCGGTTGCAGCTGCGAGTATATAAGGGTTGTTAAAGAGAGATTTAGGGTTAGAGTGTTCAGTCGAGTTCTTCACCGTCACTTGTTCTCTCTTTTTCGTTCTCATAGTCGGATTGTTGAAATCCCCAATTCTCACTGGGATTTCATCTTCTTTCTGTGTTTTCCTTGTAATTGTTGTTCTTAGATCATCATAGTGATGATCTTAAAGTTTGACTCGTGATACTCTCAGTTTATTTGAGAGATTTGTATTTCTGTTCTTGGTTAGATTGTTTGTTCGTTTGTTGTTCAATCTTCTACCTATCGATCTCTCAAAACTTCACATGGTATCAGAGCCATTTGTACGCTCTGATTCCGATTCCGGTGTCATTTGACGTTTCGTTATTCCGGTTTCTCGATTTAGGGTTTTCTGAAACCCTAGTTCCGATCTTGGTGTATTTTCTCAGATCTAACTGTTCGTTTGTTAGATCTGATGTGTTTCTGGGATTTTCCGCTGCATTTAACAGCGGTGAAAGATCGGTGACCGTTCGTGTTCAGGTGCTGAGTTCGTGGCTTCGAAGACTAGAGACCTCACCCTAAGTGAAGGTGAGGAGGCTAGGAGGCGTAGATCAACGATCTTGAGTTTTTTGGCTTGGAAGACCTGAGTTGTGAAAACCCTAAGTGAAGGTCTTCACAGCTCAGGTGCAATTGGTGAGATTGTTCCCTGTTTTATTTTTCTATTGTTTGTTTACTTGTCTGGTGATTGCTGTGATTATTTACCGTGAAGATAATAAGAATGACTGGTGGGGATACCTCCAATCCTGCTACGCTAGTTAGCAAGATTGAAGCTAGTGACCCTTTATACTTACATGCGAGTGACTCCAGTACTCTCTCACTGATTAGTTTCAAACTAAAAGGCATTAAAAATTATGTTGTTTGGTCTAGTGCTCTTGAATTAGCTTTAAAGGTTAAAAATAAAACAAGTTTTTAGATGGTTCTTGTGAAAAACCAACTGATAATGCAATTCTTGCTAACCAGTGGGAGAGGTGCAATTCTGTGGTCTTATCCTGGATTCTTAACTCTGTGTGTGAGGAACTTTATGTAGGGCAAGTTTACTCTAAGTTGGCCTCTGTTGTGTGGAATGATTTAAAGGAAACCTTTGATAAAATTGATGGATCAATTATATTCAACCTATATCAGAAAATTAACTCTGCTGTTCAAGGTGGTTCATCTGTGTCAGAATATTATAATAAGTTGAATACAATGTGGAAACAGTATGATAACATGGTTAAACTTCCTTCATGCTCTTGTAATGCTGCAACTAAGTATAGTGAATTTAATGACTCTATAAAATTGATGCAGTTTCTTATGGGGTTGGATGAAGTTTATATGCCTGTTAGAACTAATCTGTTAACTAGGGAGTCTTTGCCTACTCTTAAAACTGCATATTTGACTATTTGTAGGGAAGAATCTCATAGGGCAGGAAATGGTAGTTCAAAAACTCAATCTGTTGGCTTTGTTTCCAAAAATGGTCAATTTTCTGACAGCACTAGGAGGCCAAATAGGGGTCCTAATACTAATGTCAAGTGTACTCACTGTAACAAAGTTGGTCATTTAGTGGATAAGTGTTTTGAATTGATAGGATATCCACCAGGTTATAAACCAAGAAACAATAATAAGTGGAGTAAACCTGGGAATTCCAATAATGCCTCTGTTGATAATGGAAGTATTCCCTCTGTTGTGAATGCCTTAAGTTCTGAACAAGTGTTTAGACTGTTAAAACTGTTAGATGAAAGAACTGGAGAATCTTCTCAGAGTTCTAATGTTGGAGGTAATTTGAATAGTTGTGTTTACCAAAATTGTTTGAATCCTGTCAGTAATTGTGTCTATGTGTTTGGATCTGGTATGGATAGATCTGGGTGGGTTATAGACTCTGGTGCTAATCAACACATGATAGTTTCAGAAGAAAACCTTTTAAATGCTGTTGATGTGTCTGGTTTTGGAATTAAGATTAAACATCCCAATGGAACTTTTGCTACTGTAACTAAGATTGGTAATCTAAAGTTTGCAGAAAATGTAATACTGAGGGATGTGTTTGTTGTACCAGAGTATTTTGTAAATCTCATTTCTGTCCATAAGTTGGCTAAGGATAATAAGCTTAGGTCTATTTTTGATGAAAATGCTTGTTATCTTCAGGATTTGTTTACAAACCAGATACTTGTGACTGGTACAGTTAGATGGGTTGTATCTGTATGGAAATTCTCATGTGTGCTCTAAGGTGTGTGCTAATTTTGTAAGTCAATCTGATTTGTGGCATATGAGACTAGGACATCCTGCAGACCCTGTGTTAAAACTGTTACAACCTGTGTTAAAAATTAAAGAGTTTAAATCTACTTCAATTTGTGAAGTGTGTCATAAATCCAAACAGCATAGGGAACCATTCCCTTTAAGTCTTCATAAATCAAAGTGTGTTGGGGACCTTGTACACTTGGATGTGTGGGGTCCCTACAAGGTTACTAGTAGAGAAGGGTATAAGTACTTTCTTACTGTAGTTGATGATTTCAGTAGATCTGTTTGGATATACCTTTTGAAATCTAAAAGTGAAGTTGGTCACAGTGTGGAAAATTTTTGTAACTTAGTTAAAAATCAGTTTAAAAATACCGTGAAGATTTTTAGGAGTGAAAATGGCACTGAATTTGTGAACACTACGATGCAACAATTTTTTCATAAAAATGGGATTTTACATCAAACTTCTTGTGTTCATACCCCTCAACAAAATGGTATTGTTGAGAGGAAACATATGCACTTGTTGAATGTTGCTAGGACTCTTATGTTTCAATCTGGTATATCTTTGAATATGTGGCCTGAGTGTATTTTAACTGTTGCTTATCTTATCAACAGGCTTCCTTCCTCTGTTCTTAATGGCAAGTCCCCTTTTGAGATCATGTTTCTTTTTTCACCTTCCATTGAACACTTGAGAGTTTTTGGTTGTTTGTGTTTTTCTACTATTTTAAATAACAATGATAAGTTCTCTAGTCAAGCTGACAAATGTGTTTTTATTGGTTATTCAAATGAAAAAAAGGGTTATAAATTGTGTAGTATTGATAAAAAAACATGTTTTTTTACTCAAGAGATGTCAAGTTTTATGAGCCAGTCTTTCCTTTTAAAACTTCAGTTTTAACTCCCGATTCTTCTTTTCAAAATTCTAGTGACTGGATTACTTTTTTTGATTCTGATGACACTGTTTTTGATCCAAATCTCTCAAGTGAAAAGCCCAATGATGATGGGAAGGTCCATGGTGACTCAGAATCCACTTTTTTTCCCTTAGATGAAACACAGGGCATGAAGAGTGGCCCCTCCTCTTCTGGTCCTAGTGAGGACATCTTTGAAGGAGAAGTAGTTGCTGATTCTGAGGATGAAAGTCATCCATTCCCTGAGGGTACCAGTGTAGCTAGACGACAATCTACAAGACCAGTTAGGCCTCCCCCTAATCTTAAAGATTATGTGGTGGGGGGTGCATATATGGCCTATAAACTGTGCTTAGCTACTCTGGTTTGTCCAAAACTGATGTTTGTTTTGTGTCAAATTTGGATAAAAGTAAAGAACCTAAGAATTTTAATGAAGCAAAACATGATCCAAATTGGGTAACAGCTATGAATGAGGAAATGGAAGCTCTTTATAGGAATAATACATGGACTGTTGTTGATTTACCTAAAAACAGAAAGCCTATAGGTTGTAAGTGGGTTTTTAAAATTAAATACAAGTCTTCTGGTGAGGTTGATAGATATAAAGCTAGGTTAGTGGCTAAAGGGTATAGTCAAAAAGAGGGAATTGATTTTGAGGAGACTTTTTCTCCTGTTGTGAAGTTAGTCACTATCAGATGTGTGTTGAATCTTGCTGTTGTAAATTCTTGGCCTCTTTATCAACTTGATATCAATAATGCTTTCCTATATGGTAGTTTAAATGAAGAGGTGTACATGTCTTTACCAGAAGGGTATTTTCCTAAAAATGAGTCTAAAGTTTGTAGGTTAAACAAGTCCTTGTATGGGCTAAAACAAGCCCCAAGGATGTGGAACCAAAAATTGGTTGAAACATTAGTTGAGTCTCACTTTAAACAAAGTAAAAGTGACTATTCTCTGTTTTATAAAAAGGATGAAACTGGAATTACTGTGCTACTTGTGTATGTAGATGATATTGTTATCACTGGTAGTAGTTCTAGTTGCATTGAGAAAGTTAAACATGACCTTGAAAAGAAATTCAGAATAAAAGACTTAGGGGAGTTAAAATATTTTCTAGGTTTTGAGGTTATGAAAACAGAAAAAGGGTTATGTTTAAATCAGAGAAAATATTGTTTAGAACTTTTATCTGAGTTTGGTCTTACTGCTGCTAAACCTGTTAGTGTTCCAATTGAGCAAAACTGTCATGTTAGTGCTATGTGTAAAAACAGTGAAGAAAGGTTGTTGATGTTACTGGTTTCCAAAGATTAATAGGGAAACTGATTTATTTGTCTCATACACGTCCTGATATATCATATACTGTTCAGTTTCTAAGTCAATTTATGCATAAACCCACTAAATCTCACCTTAATATAGCACTCAGGTTACTGAGATACCTTAAATCATCTCCTGGGAAAGGCATTCTGTAACACCCCAATTTCACAGGTACATGATATATATAGTAAATACGTGTCTATATTATCAATACGTAAGTTTGATTGATAAAAATGGTAAACTATGCATTAGATAAATTGCATGTGTTAGAAATACGTGTTTAATGGCCAAAATGATGAAATTTGCATAAACGGATGAGTTAAACGGTGAAGAAAGTAAAATATGAGGTAAATATATGTTTATACAAATAACATGATGATATATGTGTGATTTGATAGTTACATATATGTGTTAGTAGTTAATGGACAAGTAGAAGGGCCAAAAGTGTAATTTATGTAAAGTTATAAACGTATACGGATATTATACGTATCTATAACTATTATGAACATTTAAGGCTTAGAATATAGTAAAAATAGATCCTAATGTGATCCATAACATGAATTGATAAGTATTAGAAAGTTTGAGGGGCTAGAATGTAAAATATCAAAACATATATATATATATATATATATATATATATATATAAATATATACGTATGTATATGTATATCATCGAGGGTGTCCCGAGCCTTAGAAACTTCATTAAGTATGTTTTATAATAGTTCGGGAGTTAAATATAGCAATTGGGGAAGTTCTGGGCTAGTTTTACACATTATAGAACCTCAGGGACCAAAACTGTCATTCCCTGATAGTTCCTCGCGTATCGCGAAGGATAGAGGGAGGGGCTCGCGTACCTCCGCCCAATTTGGGGACAGAAAACGACGAACTTCGACTTGGGCAGCACGTTTTGACGAAATTGACCCTGTATACGTGTTGATTTCGAGCATGAGTCACCCTAGACACGTGTAGGAACCTTAGGCGCACTCAATGGGTATAAATACACCCTCCAATCGGCCGAATATCCTTGCTAATTTCCGAAATCCAAACCGAAAAACCCTAGTTCGAACCAGAAACTTCGCGGGTCAAATTCTCTCAAACGGTGAAGAGTTAAGATCCGAATTTCTGCAGTCAAGCATTATTAGGTAAGGTCTAAAATAACCTCTTTCAGTTTTGGCTAAATCAATCTCTAAGTATGACTTTTAAAACTATGCTCAAATTAGGGTTCTTGAGCTTGTTTGGGTAAAATTGGATGATCGGATGGGAATTAAGCTCTGAATTTTGGTAGGTAATCCTAATTTGATGTGTTTTAAGAAATCCCTAAGTTTATTTCAGAATTGGTGAAGGTTTGGTATGAGTTTTGGAAACGGGTCAAGATTAGGGTTTTCATGACGTTATTCTACCCAAATCGAGTAAACGGTTTTGAATTAAGCTTTGCCATTTTAAGGGATATTATAAAATGTCATAATGGATAATACCCTAAGATGGTTTTGAATAAAAATGAGTTTTGCTATAGAAACGAGAAAAATGGGTAATTAGGGTTTCGGAATATGGATATTTAATATAAAATAATCCGGAAGGTATGGGGACTTGAAATTTGGTATGGTAACATGTTTACATATATATTAAATATATATGAGTTCAAATTTTGGTAATTTATAATTAAATTACTCGGTGCAACGATTGTAGTAATTCCGCCTCATGGTCGTCAATGACGCCTACACGGCCGGTAACAGTCGTCACCAAATTCCAAACCCCGTGACTATTCCTCATAGTAATTCCGCCAAATGATCGGTCATGAGGAAACACGAGCGATAAACGTTAAGGAGCAAAGACTTGAAAGATATATAACAAAATATGTAAAAGGGGCAAAATGGTCATTTTGACTATTAAGGGTATTAACCAATAAAGAGTTGGGTTTTGGATAATGAGTTAGTTCTTAAAGGTGATTTGTAACATTTAGGATGTCTTGATAGGGACATTACGTTAAAGGCATTAAGAAACTGATTCACAAGAACTTAACCCCAAGAATAATAGCTTTGCAAAGCTAAGGTGAGTTCTATGAGCCCTCTTTTAAATTGTTTAAATGCTTTAAACCGTTTTGGACTGATATACATAACGTTTTGTGAAAATATTCTCAATTGTTATAATTGCTTGTTATATGTATTGATTGTACGATGATGAGTAGAGGAAATATAGAATGCCATTTCGATGTTTCTAGTAGAATAGAATAAGAATGGTAATCAAGGAAAGATTGGTAAGTAAGAGACTTCTGAAACAAGAAGTTAAATAGTGTTGTCCCAATGGTGTCAAAACCAAGCGGCGTCAAAGCCAGAAAGCGTCAAAGCTAAGCGGCGTCAAAGCCAGATAGCGTCAAAGCTATATAGTGTCAAAACTAAAGGGACCATTGCTACACGATGTGTTCGTAAAGCAAATAGAAACACTATTTCCCTAAGATAACAGTTAATATGAGACAAGGATGACAAAGCAACAGAAGGTTAGTCTATTCACGAGGTTAGAATATGTGAATATATGTGCTATATGCTTTGTGTTTGATTGTCTAATTGCAGAAATATGTTTGACAAACCTAAGTACCTTCGAAAGGTAAAGTTTTCCCAAAACGTAGAACTCACCAGCGTAAGCTGACTTGTTAAGTTATGTATGTCAGATGAGGCTGGACCTTCGGATCGAAAAGGGAAGGCTGAGATGTGAGCAGGAACTAGGTGGCATATACTATCAAGACAATGTCAAGCTATCAAGAGAAGACATTTCTGAAAACTGGCGTGGAGATGTTTATTTCTCTTTTGTATTTGTCTCTCTTACTATGTAATACTTGGCATATGAATAAAAGTTTTTATTTCCGCTGCTTTAGTTATCTCTGTTGTACCTTGTGTTCATGAGTAAATCCGATGCGTGACCGCTCCTAGGGCCAAGTCTGGGAGTGGGCGTCACACATTCTGTTTAGTAAAGATAGTAAATGTGTGTTAACTGTTTATGTTGATTCTGATTGGGCAAAATGTCTAGTAACTAGGAGATCTGTAACTGGTTTTGTGTATTTTTTGGAGAATCATTACTGTCCTGGAAATCCAAAAAACAGAGTACAGTCTCTAGATCATCTGCTGAATCTGAATATAGAGCTATGTGTGCTGCTTTATGTGAGCTAATGTGGATAAAAAATGTATTTAGTGAGCTTTCAGTTGATATACCTTTGCCTGTGCATTTATATTGTGATAATAAAGCTGCCAGGTCAATAACTGCTAATCATGTGTTCCATGATAGAACAAAGCATTTTGAAATAGATATGTTTTTTTTGAGGGAAGAAATTTTAGCTGGATTGGTCAAAGTAGTAGGCATAAAAACTGATGAGCAAACTGCTGATATCTTTACTAAAGGATTGCTAGTTGCTCAACATAATTTCCTTTGCAACAAACTTAACATGTATGATGTGTTTGCCAAATGAATTAAGGGGGCGTGTTAAAAATATGTTTAGAATATTTTTTATAATTCATTTTGCAAATTATTACATATATGTTTTGTTTATTTTAGGTTGTTGGGCTTCTCACAAGGAGGTTGGGTTGTAGCTGATATTGGGCTGGATTCAAGCTCGGGTACAAATCGTTGTGGATACAAGACCCGGATAAAAAATCCATCCGGTTGCAGCTGCGAGTATATAAGGGTTGTTAAAGAGAGATTTAGGGTTAGAGTGTTCAGTCGAGTTCTTCACCGTCACTTGTTCTCTCTTTTTCGTTCTCATAGTCGGATTGTTGAAATCCCCAATTCTCACTGGGATTTCATCTTCTTTCTGTGTTTTCCTTGTAATTGTGTTCTTAGATCATCATAGTGATGATCTTAAAGTTTGACTCGTGATACTCTCAGTTTATTTGAGAGATTTGTATTTCTGTTCTTGGTTAGATTGTTTGTTCGTTTGTTGTTCAATCTTCTACCTATCGATCTCTCAAAACTTCACAATTTTCCATGCAATATATAAAATATCAACCTTTCTAAACAAATTTTAAGGTGGCCGTTGAGTTAAGCATTGTCGGATTCAGAAATCTTTTTTACTGGTGCAATCATTTTCGTTGCTCGAAATTCTATCAACTCGATCGATGTTGAAAATTTTGGGTCAGGTCAAGTTTATTTTCACTAAAGTACCAATTACAAACAACTTAAAGCACTAAAGTTTCATAACTATATCAATCATGTACAATTTGAAATAAAAAAGAGTAAAAAGTGAAAGTGTATGATTCTTGATATTTCATAGAAGATTACAAACCATATAAATAAATAATACAAAGGGCCTATCTAAACTAGGAAAGAGGATCACAAGAATTAGGAAACTATACACCAAATCTATATATATAATAAAAGAAAAGTTTTTGGCACTACAATTTGCCATGTGGCATCATCATATTCATCCTCAATAATTTTTCCCGCCAATAGACATTCACACTCCTAATTATGAAAGTGATTCGTATTTCTATTAAAAATTATAGATATATATATCCAACTTTTTATTTATTGCCTTCTAAATTATTTAACAATCAATTATTTAATTACTAAAAATATAAAAATACATAATTGTCGTAGATTATGATTGTATTTATAATTTTTTTTAAATTTAGAAGGCAATAAATAAAAAGTTGGATATATATATCTATATATTTAACAATCAATTATTTAATTACTAAAAATATAAAAATACATAATTGTCGTAGATTATGATTGTATTTATAATTTTTTTTTAAAAAGGTCAACCGTGTAACACACGGGGATAAAAACCTAGTTACCTTATATATACATTTTACAACTTCATAGTACCATCTGTTATCCATATTGTAAAATTTGTAATGCATGTGGTATAAGTCAACAACCTTTTTTTATTACAAGCATTTGTTGCACATATTGTTGCGTGTATATCTGGTATTAAATCTCTGATCTCTTTATCTCATATATCAAGAGAAATCAAAGCTCATCTTTTTCAACAGCATACTCTCGATTTATTGCCCTTTCTATGCTATACAAACACCAGCTCTCTCTCTGTTCTACCGGCTTTCTTGCCGGCGCCGGCTAACCGCAGCAGGCTTCCTTTGAGTTCTTGCAGCCGTTGCTCCGCCTATGCGTCGAAGCGGCGGTGGTGTTTAGTTGCAGTCGTTGCTCCGCATATGGCATCGAGGCGGCGGTGTTTGGTTGCGGTCGTTGCTCCGCCTATGGCGTCAAAGCGGCGACGGTGTTTGGTTGCAGTCGTAACTCCACCTATGGTGTAGAAGCGGCGGTGGTGTTTAGATTTGGTGGTTTTGTTTTAGATCCGATGTTTGGCCGTCATTGCTCCGTTTATGATGGTGAAGCGGTTGCGGCTTTTAATCCTCTCTTATCGCCGGTTTCCCGTCGTTTGGGTTCATCATTGACAGCAGATCGGGATGGATAAGGTAAAATGCCAAACCCTAATCGGGTGTTTGGGGTTGTCGTATGCCAATTACCCTTACTTTCAACCTGATTTTAGAGATTGTTTAACTGTTTTATCTATAGCTTTACATATATTAACTTAGAAGTGTTTACCAATTACCCTTACTTGCAACCTGATTTTAGAGATTGTTTAATTGTTTTATCTATAGCTCAACATGTTTTGACTTTCAAGTTTTTACCAATTGCCCTTTTAAAGCCTCTATTAAACCTGGATAACAAGCTTAAGGTCTTATATATGCAACATCGTTTACTTGATATATATTTTGTTCAATACTATTTATGTCACTTTAAACATAAATGCTGATGAATGTTTAGCATGTCTGCGTAGGGATGTTTATGAATTTATAAATTTGTACCAATTACCATTTTACTGTTGAAAAATTAAACTCGATGTCACTTGGTTTTAACAAAAAATTGATATCTCAAGTCTTAGTTAACTTTAATGGCATTCACTTAACAATAGGTTATGGCTAAAGAGGTTAGAAACGATTGCCTATGTGACATTTTTTGTATGTACTTGGTGCGTGTTTAAGTTGCTTTGGAGGTTCAACAATGATACTAGATAAACTATTGGTGTTATATTTATTTAATTTTTGGTTTCTGTAAAGAATTACAGTTCGTGTAAACTGTAATGTTTGCCTCATTTTGCTATATCAAGTCGAAACTATCCAGCCCACGTGCCCAGTTCATAGTTCCCACTTTGTTAATTGTCTTACACTATTGGAAAACGGTAATACACTACACCCTCAACTCTATCTTTATATCATATTGTATTATTTACTTTCTCAAAACAAGTTACTTTTTGGATCGGCCTAAAAACAATTTAGTGTCCATTCTTCCTTTTGCTATATCAAGTGAATTGTCATCTTGCATCTCTTTAATCATATCATGCTAATAATCTAATTGCAAGGTTGTTACTTTTTTATTTGTTAGTTTAAAGGAGACAAGTCAACCTCATTTTAACTTGGTTTGTAAGTCTACCACTTTTACTTTTTAGCATTTGAAGTTTATTGTTTACGATTCTTAAATATTAAATATTGTGTTTGAATTATAGAACTAAATTGGTGGCATATCACATATTCTGTGGATCACGCAAACAAGCCGCTTATGTAACTACAGTTTGCTTCGAGTCTAAAAGCAATATTGTTTTGCTTTCTTTGTCATAACATTTATGTTCTTCATCCGTAGAGGTAAAGATGGAGTCTCATGTGTGCTTCTATATCACAAGTAAGTCAATTACAAAGATGTTTGATAGGACAACATATTTAGCAAACAATCAGATCATTGCCTGTAGATGTGACCCAGTTGAATGATGCAATGGGATATGAGTTCATTCTACTATTGAGTTGAATGATGCAATGTGGTATGAGTTCATTCTACTATACATTTTCAGGTTGCCTAATAGGCAGAATATGTAATTGTTGATGCATGCTGATGCAGATCGAGCGCTCAGTCTAGGCACAAAACCTTTTTTTTGTATCAAACTTTAGTAATGGGAATAGAGTTTTTTCAAGAATCAAATATTGTGAGTTTGTGTTTTTTCAGGGTGTTTTGTTTCTTCATTAAAGTAGACGTATTCGACACGTCAAGGCTCTGTAGCGAAGCGGGTCATCCCACTTGTATTACACAAAACACAAACCAATAATATATGCATATTATCGGTTAACAGCCCCCCTCAGTTTGAGCGGTAGATGATCGAAGGCACAAACTAGTTCGAAAGCGGAGGAAAAGCTGTTTGGGAAGTCCTTTGGTGAAGATATCGGCGTACTGGTAGTCAGCCGGGATATGAAGAACTTTGACTTCCCCAAGACGAACCTTATCACGGACAAAGTGAATATCCATTTCAACGTGCTTGGTCCGCTGATGTTGAACAGGGTTTTCAGAGAGGTACACCGCGGAGATGTTGTCACAATAAATAAGCGTAGCATGCCGAGTCGGAACATGGAGTTCAAGCAACAAATTACGTATCCAACTGGTCTCGGCGACCGCGTTTGCAACTCCGCGGTATTCAACTTCAGCACTGGAGCGTGACAAAGTGGGTTGACGCTTGGACGACCATGAGATTAAGTTGTCTCCAAGGAAAACACAATAGCCGGACGTAGAACGACGTGAGTCTGGGCAACCACCCCAATCCGCGTCAGAATAAGCCGTTAGTTTAGTAGAGCAAGACGGGGTGAGTTGAAGACCAAGGTGGAGGGTGCCTTTAACGTAACGCAGTATTCGCTTGAGAAGCTGAAGGTGTGGCTCTCTCGGATCATGCATAAAAAGACATATTTGTTGGACCGCATACGAGATATCAGGTCGCGTAATAGTCAAGTACTGTAATGCCCCGGCCAAGCTTTGATAAAGAGAGGCATCGGCCACTTGTGGACCAACCGAAGCACTGAGTTTGGATCCAACTTCAACGGGAGTGCTCACCGTATTGCAATTAAGCATCTTGGCACGTGAGAGAATGTCCGTGGCGTAGGAGGACTGAGACAAGAAGAGTCCCCGATTCCGATGATCGACCTTAATGCCCAATAAGTGATGTAACTGGCCCAAATCAGACATGTTAAATTCCCGGGACAATGTCTTGATAATATCGTGAAGGAGTTGGTCATGAGAAATTGTAAGCACAATATCATCAACAGAAAGTAATAAATATGCTATTTGCGCCCCACGTTGATAAAAAAATAAAGAGGAGTCACCGATGCTTCCCCTGAAGCCATTTTTTGGTGATAAAACTCGCGAACTTGTGGTACCATGCACGTGGGGCTTGTTTCAAGCCATAAAGAGATTTATTCAACTTGCAAACGAACTTTGGCTTGGAAGAATCCGTGAAACCCGGGGGTTGAAACATGTACACCGTCTCCTTTAAGTGGCCATGAAGAAACGCATTTTTGACGTCTAATTGATGTATTGGCCATGATCGAGAGACTGCGAGACTGAGGACGGTTCGTATAGTCGCCTGTTTCACAACAGGGCTAAATGTATCTTCACAATCGATCCCCACCGTTTGGCTCTTGCCATTGACTACTAAACGAGCCTTATACCATTCTAATGCCCCATTGGAATGAAACTTATGCTTGAAGAGCCACATGCAGCGGATGACAGGGGTATCATCCGGACGGGGAACTAACTCCCATGTATTTTAGCCAATAGAGCTTCATATTCAGTTAGCATGGCGTTTTTCCAGTTAGGATCGGACAAGGCTACGAGGTGAGATTTAGGGAGGGGTGAGATTGGAGGGGAGGTTTGAGTGTGGAGGTTGAAAGGGACACGAGGTTTAGTCGACCCGGTGGCTGTCCGCGTTATCATGTGATGGGTGCGAAGAGGTTGGGTAGGAGGTGGCGGGGCTGGGGAAGGAGAGGCGTTAGAGTCCAAGTCAGAGGGGGACGGAGCGGGACCGGGTGGTGTGATAGGAGGCGGAGACGAGTGGGCCGGTTGTGGGGCTTGTGGGCTGGCGGGTGTAGATGGTGGATCCGGGGTGATTGGTGGGGACGGGAAGTGGACCGAGGGGTTAAAGAGGACGGGTGAGGGTGGGTCCAGGAAGGAGTGGTCAGGGGGGGTTAACGCGGGTTTGAGAAAGGAAACTTTGTCTCGTCGAAGGTGACATGACGAGAAAATATGGTTTTGCCAGTTGAGATATTGAGACATCGGTAGCCACGGGTGTTGGCGGGATATCCGAGAAAGACACACAAGGAGGAGCGTGTGTCAAGTTTATGTGAACGTGTGGCAGACGTGTTCGGGTAACACGCGCAACCAAAGACCCAAAGGTGATCATATGACGGGTGGTGGTGATATAAAATGGCCGTTGGGGTGAGGTGATGATGAAGTTTGTGTAGGTCCGGAATCTAACCAAACACACGATATCTAATCAAACACGAGTGCGGAATCCTCGTATAAGATCGATTCAAGAAGAATAGTAGAAGAAGAGACTAGATCTAAGTAAAAGATGAGGTCTTGAATGAAGAACAACTACTATCTTGAACACGATGAAGCTGATCGGAAACACCAAAGAAAGAGAGAAATCGTAAACTTGGATTTCCAAGGCTTACATTGATCATAAACATAAGGGTTTATATAGGTACCCAATGGGTTTACTATTGGGCCCCTTGTGGATCATAAACCCAATAGTAAACCCAAACCCAATCATAAACTAGCCTAAATACAATAGCAAACTAGCCTATGATTCTAATGGAACCCTCTAAGCCCAGCCCAACATGTTTAATATTACAAGCCTTATAATCTAGCCTCTACAATCTTCCCCTAGGCTTGTGATATTAAATGTCTTCGATCTTTGAAATTCTTCTTCTTGAGTGGCTGGCATAGATGCTGATGAAGATTCTTTCCGCAGAAATCTTCAATGGGTTTCATGACGGGCACTTGGGACTTCCTCTTGATCAGCATCAGCTTGAACTTCTTGAAATGAACAAGTTAATGAGAGGAGGATTCTCATTGACTTGCTTCTCTTGAAAGAATTGTTTCTTGCTGAATCTTCGGTAACTGTCTTGAATCTTCAAAACAATTAGAGGTTAAATTTTGAAAAGCCTCTAACTGTGAAGACCTTGAATGTTGAACTTCAAACTTCATGAACTCTGACTGCTCTCTGTATCATTTTCTTTTTCAAAGATTGACTTGAAATCTTCAGCTTCCCCTAAACTTGTGAGCATTTTCTTTAAAAAACTATTGAAGCTTTTGGATACTTGTAAAGATACCAACAACTTCCCCTTAACAGTTGCTTTTCAGATGGAAGTCTTGTCCGGTTGGTTCTTTAACTTGAGCAGCAGCAACATCTTTCTATCATCAACCTGTCTGACACACATTTGAAAAAATATACACTACCAGACATGTGATGACTGGTCTTTGGGTTAGGAGGTAATTATCATCTGTTCAGTTGATTCAAATTAACATAATTTTAACCAAAAACCCTAATATAGATTACGGGTTTTCTATAAAACTTCCCCTGAACCCAAGACCTCTAAAGACTTCCCCTTAGCTGATAACTTCCCCTCAGCTAAGGACTTCCCCTGAGATAATACATATTATCTTCGAGTTCCCTTCAGATACTATGTATTATGGAAGTCTTTTCATTAGATAATAAGTATCATCCTCGAGTTCCCTTCGGATAATACTTATTATCCCATACTCCTTCCCCTAAAAATTTGGCAAGATCTGTCGGGGGCATATTGTCATGCATTAAAACCCATGAAAAACACATTTTGACTTCTCAAATCGACCTGGCCAAGACGAAAACACACCAAAAAGAAATTAACGACTCACACACGAAAGATATAAACTAAACAAATACTTACCAAACCAAACATGAGAAAGTTTACAAGGGATCAAACCGTATGAATCTGACTGAGGAACCATTTTCAGCTTCAGTTACTCAACTAGTCCAGGTGATTGCCGGTATGTTTGTCCGCTTTAAACTCAAACCCGTTTAATCCCAACCGAATGAGTCATGCTTAATATAGTACAATATTACCATCATGTTTAATTGTCCCCACACCCAAGCGTACACAGCAAAACCTACCCAACCTCAGAGTTTATTGAGGATTCACAAACCCCCAACTTGAGGAACCATGCACCACGGCCATGACTACCACTTATTTTCATTAACCATCAGTTGGTGATCAGGTCGGCCGCTAAGCACGCAAAGAAGACCAACTGAGTGATTATTTTTCATTTTCTTTTCTTTTTCATTTTTTTTTCATTTCTTTTTATTTTCTTTTTCTTTTCTTTTTATTATGTGGTGTAGTCATGATAGCAGAGACATGGCGTGTGAGAGAGTGAATACTAGGTATAATTACCACTCTCAACCCGTTTTTGCTGGGACTCAGTCTTTTAAACCATGCAACCTGGGATGGGAAACTAAACATATATATCTTTTAAGTTCACTGCACTTTCATTGGAGGTCATAAGTTTAGGTCGAGCCTACCGAGCATATCACCGTGGAGCTTGCCTTTCACTTCCGCCTTACGCGTGTCAGCCATCTCCAACCCGGACATTTATTTTACTTCCCCTAAACTTCTCAAAAACAAGACACAAACAATTAAAAATTGAAAAGCACACTATTTTTGAGTGGTCAACTTTTTCTTCATCTTTACATTTCTTCCCCTTGCTTTTTGATTTTTAATGTCACAATCTTGTGAACATCATTTTTCAGTTTTTTTTTTTTAAATAAAACACACAAACACACAAACAAATTAAAAGCACAAAACACAAAATTTTGCAGACATCTGGCCAAGCTAACTTTCAAAGTATTGATTTGAAAATTTTAGAATATTGGGTTTCATGACATGCACACTTCATTGCATTTGAAGTCAAACACTTAATCAATCAAGTGAAAATTTTAAGAGAAAGATTTGACCCAAAACACCCTTTGCTGCCTCATCATTCAAACAACCAAGTTAAGAGCAGTACCTTTTATGCTGATTCAGACCTTTTACCTCTCAATGAGACATACCTTTCATTTATAGATTACTTGACATGACATGAAGATACGTCTCCCAAACTGTGCCTGGAACAATCACTTATCAACAAACAAAATAGTAATATAAACATTAGTGATAATCCTCCTTGATTGTTCCTGCACAGAGTGAGAGATTAGTTAGCTAATAGTACCCAGGCCATTGTTTTTCTGGGTACTCCTGAGGAATCAGTGAATGAAATTTCTTTTAAAAACATTCCTTTTGAAAAATCAGGAAGTTGGGATGATTCGGTTGTAGTTGCATTAGCCTTTGGTTTTCAAGTTCCAGGTGATTTAACATTTGTTTTAGTCACCTTTGGAGTTGTGACCTTAGGTATTTCAACCTTCTTTGTTTGAGATTCACTTTTCAAAACAGTTTTTGTTTTAGTCACCTTTTGAGTTGTGACTTTAGGTATTTCAACCTTCTTCGTTTTAGCTTTATTTTTTAAAACAGTTTTAGTTACCTTGGGAGGGGTAACTTTGGTTTCTCAAGCTTTGGTTGTTTTGAAAATGGTTTCTTCACCTGTTTTTGGAAATGTTGGTAACTTGGAAAGCTGTTGTTTTGATTCAAAGATTTTCTTTCAGCTTTGGCAGCACCCCAATGTTGATCAGAGGGTTTAACCTTGGGAGTAACAGTCTTCATTGCCTTAGGTTTTTGCACCATCATCGGCTTAGACTTCACAGACTCTTGAGATGAAACCCTTTGAGTGTTCGGAAAATAGGGTTCATAGGGGCGATAAAGACAGTTTCTAGCAATATGACCAGCGATGCCACAATTAAAGCAAGTCTGCTTCTTTAGATAGAAGTCAGACGTGTACCCATTTGTTTTTGGTGGCTGATATGGAGCTGGTTTGCCTTGTGATTGCATCCTTGCCTTGTCTGCAGCTCCAGATTTGACTTTCTGCGGGTTCCTTGAAGCTTGAGTAGAACCTGTCCTCATCGTCTTTGTGCTCTCTGGATTTCCTGATGAAGAAGCACCATTCTTGCAACTACACTTACAACTGCATGAACCAACTGAAGAAATGGGAGACACAGCCACACTTTTCATCTTATCATTCTTCACCACAGTTGTTTGCTTCACACTCGGATGCTTGATGGTGATCTTTGGCCTCTCAACTTTAGCTTCACCGATCACTCCATCAGTTATTCCCTTGAACTTGGAGGAGAAGGATGGTAAGTCACACCCAACATCTGGTTCTTGGTCAAACATGGATCCAGATGTCATAAAGATCTTCCCCTCAGGCCGTGTCGTCAAGATCACTTTTTCCCTTTTGACTTCGTCGATTACTTTGAAGCATGGGGTTTCAATTTTAGGGTATGGTTCCAACTCTATCCCAGCATCATCAGACTTGGAGCCATGACATCTGTTATACTCCTGGCACTCAGCATCATCTCTTGATACATCCTCTATTCTCCCTTCACCATATGTCATGTTTGCCTCGTTGTCTATTTCCTCTTGGGTCAATGATGTGAGTATATTTTATACCGGTTTCTTACAATTAATTCTATAAATTTAATGGTTATAATATATTAATTCGCATTATATTTCCTACATTTTATACTTTATGTGTTTTGAGTTTATTTGTCATAGGTGATGCATTTTGAGTTGTTTTAGAAGAATTGGAGAATTGAAGGTCAAAAAACCCGAGCTTTGGAGGATTAATCTAGTGAAGAAAAGTTGGTTCGTGAAGGCTCGGAGTGTTCGGGAGTGTATTAGAAGTTGCTTGGGATTTGGAATAATTCAAGTGGATCAAAATATGAAGATTGGGCCTTGAAACAAGTTAATTGGGCTGGAAAATAGTGACTGGGCCAAAAATACCGAAGCCCAGGACCCCCGTAGTGTCGCGAGGGAAACTTCCAAAACCCTCGCGACACGATCCGGGTCGATGTCGGCAGATTTTCGAGATTTTTGGTATTTGACGTATTTAAGCAGTTTTTAGGTTTTTTTCTGAAGGCACTTCGGCCAGAGCCGACCAGAACTCCCCAAAGACGAATTTTCTTCATAGTTTTCTTAGTTTTTAATCATTCGATGATGTTTGTGATGTCCGGCTAACAACCGGTGATTACTTGGGTGAACGATTAGTGTTTTTCTTGTTTCAATCTAGGGTTTCAATCATTAGATAGAATTTTTGATATGTGACAATTATTAATTCTAGTGTTTGTTTGATTAATTGATTCTGATTGTTTGTCGTGTACGTACCCCCCGCTCCCGGACTACCTCTTTGAGCATAGCTCTAGGACTATACTTAGTATGTGCATGATAGATAATTGTTTGGGTTGGTTAAACAAGAACACAATCATGTCTATGTGATTTCTAGGTTAGATTCCCGAAGAGAGAAACTAGTAATTCACTAACCCGGATCCTAAGTAATTGCTTTTTAGTAATATAAGAACTCAATCAATTGTTAGTTAGTAAATTAGTGATAATTAGAAGCATTCAACTCAATCAAACAGCTAAGTGGCATTTAGGGTAAAGTAATTTAGGTTTAGTTTAGTTAATCTAGGTTAGTGACAGTAATCTAGATTTAGGTTATTTAACTTAGTTAATTAATTAGGTAGTAAAAAGCTGAAATCACTAGTAACCACCAACTTCCCTGGATTGATACCCGACTTACCCTGTCTATAGGTAGTTAGGATTATTTGTATAGCGGTCGCGACACCCGTTATCAAATTGGCGCCGTTGCCGGGGAGTACGTGCGCTTATTAGCGATTTTAGTTTTTTTTTTAGTTAATTTCTTGTTTTGTTCGTTTTCTAAAAACTCATAAAAAAAAACAAAAAAATAAATAAAACAAAAAAATATTTTCTTTTTATTTTGCATTTTAATTTTCTTAGTATAGTTTATTATTTTTTTATCTTTAACAAAAAAAAATCATAAAAATTGTTCGGATTGCCCATTCTCCGATTCCATTGCGTTTATTCTATCATTTCGAGCAGTGCTACGCAAGTGGTTTCTTTGTTTTTGATCATTGCAGGTAGATTTAAAGATCAACATGGGGAAAGAGGAAAAGTGTTACAACTACGGGAGTTTTTATCACAGAATCAAATTTTGCCCGACGTTACCAAGTGGAATTCGAATCGTGGAGGATTCAGAGGATGAGGAGGAGTACGAAGATTCATATTACCAATATCAAGAGCCTCCATCATCACACAATCAGGGATGTTCTCAATCTAAGACAAATAATTATTTAAACCATGATGTGTATTCTTATAATAATTATGAAACTAATGTCACGTCTTTTGCAGGCTACCAGGAGGGCTACAATCGTCACTATTCTCAGCCAGTCTACGAGGATCAGTACAAGAGTGACCTTGGGTATCCCCAGTACCTCCAATATCAATCACAGCAAAATTACAATCAACCTCCCCGGGGTGTACCACAGTTCTCTTACAACCGAGGAGGGAATCAGGTACGGTTTGAATGCGGGGTACCAAGAATTGTGACACCAGCTGAAGTTCAAAGGGAGGAAGAGTATACACGTAGAAGAGAAGCTACTCAAAGACTTTCACGAACGAGAACTGAACATGAAAATTCAGTTTACTCGCATTTTAGAGCACCTTCATTGGATTCTCTAAGCGGTTGCCAATCAGGTTATCGGGACGAGTGCAGTAACTTTTATCAGGTATACGGGGACCGTCAGGTGTATAGTCAAGGGCATGATTACGAATATTCAAGGCAAAAACCGAGATCGTGTCCAACGTTTCATCAATCTGAAGGTATTGAGGTAGCTCGAAGAAGATCGCATTTATCCCAAATTGAGAAAGAGTTAGTTCAACCTCACCATTCAAGACAACACCGCATACAGTTGTTAGATTACAAATATGATATTTTAATGAAGGAACAAGAAATTCGTCCGCAAGGCTTGTCGGGTTTTGAAAAGTATCGGGAAAAACAAGCGTGGATATTGTCTCAAATCGAGGAGGCGGTTGTGGAGGCTAATACCACACCGACTACCTCGATTATTGAAGAACCCGAGGATGAAACCACCATGGTTGAGGTGGAGATAGAGGAGGATGTCTCGAGTCCTAAGAAGAGTGAGGTTAGTTCAGCTGATGAAACCCCGATTAGTGCAAAGATTGGTGACGATGAAGAGGAAGTGGAGGTTTCGAATTTTCCCAAACATGTAATTCAATGTTTGGAGCCGACTGAAGATACGCATGTTGAAGAATCCACGACTGAGAGTCCACCAGGTAACACTAATCCTTTTCTTTTAAATATTAATCAAATTGTTAAATGTGTGCAGGTAACCGAAGAGAAGTTGGTGAGGAAGAGGAAGGTGGTTGAGATAGATGTTGGGCGAATGCAATGTAAAAGACTCTGCAGTTATGGGTTGGATGTGCCACGTGTGCAAGTGCAAGCTTGGATTCGATATATCAATTACAGAGCACACGTGGGAAATACTAAAGGTAAGTGTTCGATCCATGATAAATTTTCTTTTAATTTTCAAATTAATATTTTTTACTTGGTGAGCATACAAAGAAAATCAAAAAGACGTGTGAACTACCGAGCATTCATCGGTAATGTGCTTGGTAAGTGTGGCCTGAAGAAACTAAAGAGGAGGATCAATTACCGAGTTTTTGTTGGTAACTCGGTCGGGAAGTGTGGATTGAAGCCACCGTGAGTAGAGAGGAGGGTCTGGCTGAAGACCATAAATTTAGCGCTTCCTGGGAGGCAACCCAGTGGTAGTTTTTTTTTTTATTTGTTTTGTTTTGGTTTTGTGTTTTGTCTTTTTCAGGAATTGGATGGTTTTGGGTAATGAAGTTGAGCAAAATGAGGTTCCAGGTATGTCACTTTTATAAATATATTGGAACTTGGGCGGAAAAAAAAGAATTTTTTTTTATTTCCTATGAATACCGTCCCTCGCGACCCGTGAGGGATGTGGGAAGGTTGTCGCGACACGCGACGCCATCAGGTGCCAGATAATTTTGCTTTACTTTTTGTTGCTCAAATCCGGTATGTTTCCTAATTCTATTTCTTTTTAGTTTGTTTTATTTCTTATTTATTTCTCGTTGTTCTTTTTAACACAATGAGGACAATGTGTCACTCAAGTGTGGGGAGGGGAATAACACTTTAGTTGTGTTTATTTTTTTGTGTGTGTTTAAAAAAAATTTAATTAAAAAAAAAATCCAAAAAAAAAAAATCTAAAAAAAATTAAAAAATTGAAAAAAAATGTCTTTGGATTAACTTGCAAAACATGGAAAATTATAGAAAAATTGGGAATCGGTTTTAAAAGAAAATTAAAAAGAAAGAAATGTGAAAAGTGGAAGGAAAAGGAGAGAATGGAAAACATGGTTAATCTGTGATGTGTCGGTAGGCCCAACTGACTTAGGAATAGCTTAAACTGCCCATTGTGTTTATTGTTGTATAAATATGTAATTAAATCAGTCTGTTAGTGGGTTCCCATTTTAGGGGTGATAGGGAGATTGAAACTGATGATTAGGAGGAAAAAGACCACTTTAGGTTAGAAACTCTTATGTCCTTAGAATAACCTGGCACGTTATGATCTTTTTGCGAAAGCAAATCCGAGAAATAACGGCGCCCCATCTTTCCATCTTTTGAGCATATTAGGTAAATAATTTGGTTAATAATTTTAGAGTGAAGGGACAAAATACTCACGTACGATTTTGGGGATAGCATCTCGCAAAAGAGTACCTCTGATGATGTTCCGGATCTCGCGGGCAAAATACTCATGTACAAGCTAAGGATAGTATCCCGTGGTGCGTGCCTCTGATGATGTCCGTTGGTAATCATAGCGAAAATTAACCAATTATTTAAAAAATAAAAATGAAAAAAAAAGAAAAAAAAGAAAAAAAGAAAAAAAAGAAAAAAGAAAAAAAAAAGAAAAAAGAAAAAGAAAAAGAAAAAACGATGAGAAAAAGAAAGAAAAAAATGGAAAAATAGGAAAAATAGTTGATTAGAGAAATAAATGCTCAAAAACTTCATTATCCATCTAATCCACTATTCTTTGGACATCTGAGTATCTGGTTTAAAGGCGGGTGGGGAAAATCTATAAATATAATCTTAAATACCCTTTACTTTGACTGAATTTGATTCGGGAGTAGGTTGAACTTGAACTTTCTAAATGTGGGACACATATGCAGACTGATAACTCTATTCGGTAAATTATAAACACTTTGGGGGCGAAACAAAAGGTCAGTGGTTGGGTTTAGTCGGACCGAAATACTAGCAATTGCAGTTAGTCTATGTGATTACATTAGGGTGGAATTGATTTGGTGGATGAGTTAAAAGGTAAATGATTTTGAGATTGATTTCCCAATTATGATTCCATGGCGGTTTTTCCGAGACGAAAAAAGATAAGTGTGGGGATGTGATGTGAGTATATTTTATACCGGTTTCTTACAATTAATTCTATAATTTTAATGGTTATAATATATTAATTCGCATTATATTTCCTACATTTTATACTTTATGTGTTTTGAGTTTATTTGTCATAGGTGATGCATTTTGAGTTGTTTTAGAAGAATTGGAGAATTGAAGGTCAAAAAACCCGAGCTTTGGAGGATTAATCTAGTGAAGAAAAGTTGGTTCGTGAAGGCTCGGAGTGTTCGGGAGTGTATTAGAAGTTGCTTGGGCTTTGGAATAATTCAAGTGGATCAAAATATGAAGATTGGGCCTTGAAACAAGTTAATTGGGCTGGAAAATAGTGACTGGGCCAAAAATACCGAAGCCCAGGACCCCCGTAGTGTCGCGAGGGAAACTTCCAAAACCCTCGCGACACGATCCGGGTCGATGTCGGCAGATTTTCGAGATTTTTGGTATTTGACGTATTTAAGCAGTTTTTAGGTTTTTTTCTGAAGGCACTTCAGCCAGAGCCGACCAGAACTCCCCAAAGACGAATTTTCTTCATAGTTTTCTTAGTTTTTAATCATTCGATGATGTTTGTGATGTCCGGCTAACAACCGGTGATTACTTGGGTGAACGGTTAGTGTTTTTCTTGTTTCAATCTAGGGTTTCAATCATTAGATAGAATTTTTGATATGTGACAATTATTAATTCTAGTGTTTGTTTGATTAATTGATTCTGATTGTTTGTCGTGTACGTACCCCCCGCTCCCGGACTACCTCTTTGAGCATAGCTCTAGGACTATACTTAGTATGTGCATGATAGATAATTGTTTGGGTTGGTTAAACAAGAACACAATCATGTCTATGTGATTTCTAGGTTAGATTCCCGAAGAGAGAAACTAGTAATTCACTAACCCGGATCCTAAGTAATTGCTTTTTAGTAATATAAGAACTCAATCAATTGTTAGTTAGTAAATTAGTGATAATTAGAAGCATTCAACTCAATCAAACAGCTAAGTGGCATTTAGGGTAAAGTAATTTAGGTTTAGTTTAGTTAATCTAGGTTAGTGACAGTAATCTAGATTTATGTTATTTAACTTAGTTAATTAATTAGGTAGTAAAAAGCTGAAATCACTAGTAACCACCAACTTCCCTGGATTGATACCCGACTTACCCTGTCTATAGGTAGTTAGGATTATTTGTATAGCGGTCGCGACACCCGTTATCAGTCAATGGTGTAGTTCCAACCAAGACACTATCAATAGGAGGAGCAGCTTCTTTATAATCAGATTTGGTTCGTTCAACTTGATCCTCACTAAGAATTATTCCTATAATGTCTCTGGGAACTGGTGGAGGAATGATGTTGTTTGTAGACAGAGACTTATCAGACTTTTCTAACCCAAACCCCGTTTTATCTTTCCCAACTTGGCCAATTACAACAGCAAGTGACAGTTCCTTTCCAGCATCGAGCATTCTTTTGCTCCTCATTTGATTCATATCTAGTTTCACTTGCAACTCATTGTTTTTATGCTTAAGGTCATCTATCTGCTTACTAAGCTCAGCTATTTCTAACTTAGCGTTGTCATATAGATAAGCGTTCTCAGTTGCTAGCTTCCGATATTTCACAATGTCTAGTTTCTGAGCTTTTACCTTCTCTTCATTCTTTTGCCATCTACCCTTGAATGAACTCCTCTCGCATTTTGTCTCAAACAATTCTGACTGATAATTTTTACACATTTGTCTAAGTCGAGGAATTAAACGAGCACATGTAGGATTCGGGCATGTCTTAGTTTCATCAACTTCATCTGCGAAAGCATCCATGTCATCAACCATATTCTTTTCTTCAACCATTGAACTCATTTTCTTAATTAGATATGCAGCTTCTGAAAATTTTAAAAAATCGGCAAAAACGGCAAAATCGGCAAAAGTACTATTCAAAGAATAGTGTCAAAAACTTAAAACGCGAAAACGGAGGCCTTCGGAGTGGAATTTGGGGGTCCAAACGAGCTCCCCTAGACATTAGTCTGGGGTAATTCTAGGGCTCGGTATCACGAACGTCGTGTTCAAATTTGAGCTTCTAACTCCAAACGAGTCAAAAGTTACGCCCGTTTCCGTGAAAGTGAGAAAAAGAGACTTTTTGCCGCAAATGAGTTTCCGATTGTAAACCCTGTTTACGATCGTAATCTCCTATGGATCGTAAACACCTTCAGTCGTAAACTTGATTCCGATATTTCTTAATCGTAAACAGCGTATCCGATCGTGATAATCGTAAACACTCGATTCCGATGAAAATTTATCGTAAACACCGATTACGATTCTCGTTTCCGGTAAGAAATTGTGGTAAACACACGATTACGATACAGTACAATCGTAAACACCAAATTCCGAGTCGTAAACGCAATAAAAATCCGATCTTTAACTCGGAAACACGATGCCGATGAAGCTCTTCAAACGAATTAGTCGTAAATACCCAAATCAGCCCAGAAAGCAATCGTAAACACGAAGAACAGCAGCAGTACCGATCGTAAACTCTCCAAACAGCTTCAAATCGTCAAAAACCGACACTTTTTCCAGAAAAATACTTGAATCCAATATCGTGAGAACCGCGAAACACTTGTTTCTTGGCTCTGATACCAATTGTAGGTCCGGAATCTAACCAAACACACGATATCTAATCAAACACGAGTGCGGAATCCTCGTATAAGATCGATTCAAGAAGAATAGTAGAAGAAGAGACTAGATCTAAGTAAAAGATGAAGTCTTGAATGAAGAACAACTACTATCTTGAACACGATGAAGCTGATCGGAAACACCAAAGAAAGAGAGAAATCGTAAACTTGGATTTCCAAGGCTTACATTGATCATAAACATAAGGGTTTATATAGGTACCCAATGGGTTTACTATTGGGCCCCTTGTGGATCATAAACCCAATAGTAAACCCAAACCCAATCATAAACTAGCCTAAATACAATAGCAAACTAGCCTATGATTCTAATGGAACCCTCTAAGCCCAGCCCAACATGTTTAATATTACAAGCCTTATAATCTAGCCTCTACAGTTTGGTTGGGAGAATATTATGCAGGTAGGAAGCGGTGTGAAGGGCTTCGACCCAGAATGTGCTTGGGAGTAAAGCATGGGTTAAAAGAGTGAACATGATCTCGTTTAAGAGGCGGATCATACGTTCGGATTTACCGTTTTGTTGGGAGGTATGGGGACATGAAAAATGTAGGTGAATACCATTTGAGTGGCAAAATTTTTAAATGCGTGGTTTAACCACTGATAATCAAATATCTATTGAATTTGACCCGTTTGGTTTTTGTGTCAAGGATCTCAAGTCCAAGGCCCGTATCCTACGATGCAATAGCTCGGGTGATCTTTATCCTCTCCATCCTCAGCTTCTAAATCTTCTTTAGTCTCCATCTGCCCTCACTGCTGTTTCTCATCAAGTCTGGCATCAAAGGCTTGGACACCCCGGTCCACATCCTTTCCATCAACTTAAGAGAACTAGTTCCATTTCGTTTGGAAAAATTAATAAAAATATTTGTCAACCCTGTGTGTTTGGCAAAAGTGTTCGTTTACCTTTTGTTTCTTCTGCTTCTGTTACATACAAACCGTTTGACATTATTCATAGCGACTTGTGGACGTCGGCCGTTTTGAGTTCTCTTGTTCATCGTTATTATATATTATTTATTGATGATTTTACAAATTTTCTTTGGACATATCCTTTGTGCAAAAAGTCTGATGTTTACTCTACCTTCTCCTAAATCCACAACCTAATACAAACTCAATTTGAAAGAAAAATAAAACAATTTCAGTGTGATAACAAAAAGGAATATGCCAACAACGAATTCGAGCAATTTTGTCACAAAAATGGCATGATTTTTCGTTTCTCTTGCCCATACACCTCCTCTCAAAATGGTAAAGCGGAACGAACTATTAAATCAATAAATAATATTATCTGCACTCTCCTTTCGCAAGCCTCTCTCCCTCCCACCTTTTGGCATCATGCCCTTGACATGGCCACCTACATACTAAACATTCTACCCTCTAAAAATCTCAATTATCGTACCCCCACATCTCTCCTTTACCATCATCACCCGACCTACGACCACTTACGGGTGTTCGGGTGCCTTTGCTACCCCCTTCTACCTCCTTCCTCCATTCACAAACTCGACTCACGCACACGACCGTGCGTCTTTCTCGGGTACCCCGCTAACCATCGCGGATACAAATGCCTTGACCTCACCTCTCGTCAAATATTCGTCTCTCGTCGCGTCTATTTTGACGAATCCACCTTCCCATACTCGCAACTTTCCCATGACCCACCCGACACCTTCTATCGGTTTTTAACCGATTCCATCAGTCCCCACCTTCTTCCCCATGTCACGACAGACTCTACCTCCCCTCCCATGCACATGCAACATCCCACCACCTCTCCCCTACAAACCGACCCACCCTTTTCGGCCCATCAGAATTCGGCCATTAACCCTCACCACCTGTTGCACCAACAATCCTAAATACCCCTTCACCCACCAACATATCGGAACCTTCAACCACCGCAGCCTTTCACACCGCCCCATAGCCGCCGCCCCGTACCATTCACACCCGGTCAATGTCGGGTATAACGAAACCTAAAAAACCATTCAATCTCAACAGTGTCTCCATTGTCCTGCTACCGAAAAACCTGAAAGCCGCCCTTTCGTCACCGGAATGGAACAATGCCATGACCGACGAGTTTAATGCCCTTATTAAGAATAAGACTTGGGAACTGGTTCCACGTCATGATAATATGAATATTGTTGGAGTTTATGGTTATTTAAGCACAAGTTCAGATTGGATGGCTCTTTGGAAAGGTATAATTCACGGTTGGTATGTGACGGTCGTTCTCAACAGGTAGGCATTGACTATGGGGAGACTTTTAGCCCCGTGGTCAAACCGGCTACTATCCGAACAGTGTTATCGCTTGCTCTTTCTCAATCATGGCAGGTGAACCAGTTAGACGTTTCGAACGCCTTTTTACATGGGAATCTCAATGAGACAGTATACATGCATCAACCAATAGGGTTTCACCATCCAGATTATCCGGACCATGTTTGCCTTCTCAAGCGGTCATTATATGGCCTCAAGCAGGGCCCCCGTGCGTGGTACCAACGGTTCACCGACTACGTCCTCACACTGGGTTTTATACAGAGTCGGTGTGACAGTTCTCTTTTCATTTACAGAAATGGTACTGAGACTGCATATCTACTCATTTATGTGGACGACATTATTTTCACCGCCTCCTCAGATGCTCTACGGTCTCGCATTCTTGCATCCCTATCCAATGAGTTTGCTATGAAGGACCTCGGTGCTCTCAGTTATTTCCTCGGGATTTCTGTTTCTCGCACTGGTGACAGTATGTTCCTCTCACAGGCCTCTTATGAAAACGACATAATAGACCAGGCAGGTATGCATTCTTGCAATCGAGTTGCCACGCCCGTTGACACCAACCCCAAGTTGTCCACCGATTCGGGTCCTCCAGTTGACAACCCAACGCTATACCGAAGCCTCGCTGGGGCTCTTCAGTATCTCACCTTTACCTGGCCAGACATTTCCTACGCCGTTCAACAGATATGCATGCATATGCATGACCCTCGACAGGACCACTGGCATGCTTTGAAGCGTATCATTCGCTATATTCGAGGTACCTTACGGTTTGGTCTTCACCTTGGTCGCTCCACCTCCTCTACGCTCCTTGCGTACACTGATGCGGACTGGGCAGGTTGCCCGGACACGCGCCGTTCTACCTCAGGCTATTGTGTCTACTTTGGCACTAACCTCCTGTCTTGGTCTTCCAAACGGCAATCCACGGTTTCGCGATCGAGTGTGGAAGCCGAATATCGTGGCATTGCCAATGTTGTGGCTGAACTCTCGTGGCTTCGCAACCTTCTTCTCAAACTTCACCGCCCGATCTCTCGAGCCTCGTTAGTTTATTGTGACAACATTAGCTCTATTTATCTGTCCGGTAATCCCATTCAACATCAGAGGACCAAGCATATAGAGCTGGACATCCACTTTGTTCGAGAAAAGGTGCACTGTGGACAAGTTCGTCTCCTTCACGTCCTGTCTAGATTCCAAATCGCAGACATCTTCACTAAGGGTCTGCCTCGCTTATTGTTTGAGGATTTCCATTCCAGTCTCAGCATCCGAGAACCTCCCGCTTCGACTGCGGGGGTGTAATAGACTATAATATACTTGATATATCGATGTGTATTCTAGTATTGTATAGGGACTATATGTGTAATTATGTACTCTATATAACTCTAAGTTGTGCAATGAGATAATCACTTTGGAATCACGTATTCCTTCATAGGGAGAAGGGGCCCAGAACGGGAATTGGGCTGGAAAGCCAGGGGTAGCCCATGTTGCGGCCCGAAGTGCGCTGCTGGGCCGGACCAGATTGTCGGCTGGAGGAGTTAGCAGGTCGGCTGTTTCGACCAGAATTATTGTCGCGCCGAGGTTGATTAGGGCGCCTGTTCTGGGTAAAACCAGGTGACCGACGATTATCCCGAGGAGCGGGTGGTTCATCGGTAACGGCGGCAACAAGAGGGGCAGCCAGAGTCGGAGCACGATGTTCACGGGCTTGCTGTCGCTGCATCTCAAGCTGCAATTGATTGCAAGCAGTTTCCCATGTTGGGAGGGTCTGATTCAGATATGATGCGACTCCGTCATACTCGGGAGGCAGACCACGAACAAGGAGGATGACACGTCGTTGCTCGGAGACCGGGTAGTCAACGGCATCAAGTTGATCAGCAAGATCTTTGAGGCGTTGGCAGTACGCTTCAAGAGAAGGAAACGCCTTCAAGGTGATGTTGCTGAGTTCGTAATCCAACGTAGCAGCCCTAGATCCTTTGTTATTAAGGAAAATAGTTTCAATCTTTTTCCAAGCTTTGCGAGCGGTCGTGGGGATCTCGACAACACGAACCAGTAACTCGTCCGAGATCGAACCGTAAATCCATTGAAAAACAATGGAATCGATTTTCTTCCATTCGGCATACTCGTCAGCCTTCTCGTCAGGAGGAGGGGTATCGTCGATGTGCTTCAAGACATCGTAAGAGACGGCGTTGATCTGGAATAGTTTTACTCACGTTTGGTAGGTAACTTTGACGCCATCTAGGGTACGAACCTTGTGGAGAATGTTGGTAAGGGTGTATGCCGGGTGAAGGGCGGCGGCCTTAGGCTCGGAGGAGGAGGCTTTGTCCGACATCGTGACGTCGGAAAGTGAAGGAAACGAGGGGATGGCAACCGGTTAGGGTTAGCAGAGGTATGATACCATGAAAGTGTATGATTCTTGATATTTCACAGAAGATTACAAACCATATAAATAATACAAAGGGCCTATCTAAACTACGAAAGAGTATCACAAAAATTAGAAAACTATACACCAAATATTACACAAAACACAAACCAATAATATATGCATATTATCGGTTAACAAAAAGTTCAAAAAAAAAAAGCATGCCAATCATAAACCCAGGAAAAAGGGTTGAGCCTCCTTTAGCTACTTGTATTAGTAAGGACGACGACTAGAACTTGTCTTAGTCACTAAAGCTAGGCAAGTTCACATTAACTTATCTCAGCTATAACGTTAAGAAAGTTCCCAGTAACTTGTTTAAGGTCAGGACAAAAACATGAGAGTTCTATAAATGTCCCAAATAGATAAATACGGAGCATGAGAACTCCCTAAAGCTGATACCGGTCTCTTCAGAGCAGGACGTATAAGTTATATCCCACTAAAGTATACACAGATGGAAAGAGTCCGAAGCAAGTAACTACCACTTGACATCAAACCGTGTTGGACAGTCAACACTAATCAACTATTTATACCTAAATGGCTAAAAATGCATATCCAAGGCATGTATTTAAGAATGTCAGATGTTTACACCCTTAAAGGGGATGAGCCAGATTTCCACGGGTCTTAAGCCTCTCAGGCAAGATAGATCACAACCTGAACTTAAACACAACTACAATCACACAAGTCATAACACACTCTCACACACACACTCTCTCTCTCTCTCTCTCTCTCTCTCTCTCTCTCTCTCTCTCTCTCTCTCTATCTCTCTCTCTCTCTCTCTCACACACACACACACACACACACGAGGGGCTGATCGAATGAGGCTCCCTCATGCGATGCGACTAGCAATGCTGTTTTCATCTTACTCATGCCATTACAATCAAGCTAGCATCCTGCCTTTGTACCCCGTGGCGAACCCAAGGCTTAGCCTTGGAGGTCGCCCGACTCCCATAAACTTTTGTCGTGTTCTAATATATATCCAATTTATTCTGAATCGAACTACAAGGAATTTGGTCACCGAACCCCATGGAAATTTTCTACCGACCCTCAACTTTAAAATAAAATTAGCTTTTAAAAAAAATGATTCGTCACTAATAAACCCAACAATATTAATATTTTTAACTCAATTATCCAAACCTAATAACCATTATCCAATTAATAAAAAAGTACCTAAAACTAAATTCTAATTCTAATTCTAATTAAAATAAGTAAAAAAAATCGTGAAACAAATATGGAAGGTCATCGACACTTCCGCCTGACTGTCACATAACCCACTCACAAATCTCAATTCTAATTGATTTCACTTAGGCGATTGAGCGATTCACGATTGCGATTCCATAATTCCGTCTCATACTCTCATAATTCCGGCACGACGTGACACGACGACACCAATGGTCACTGGCAACCGGCGACCAACCTTTCTGCTTCCGACGACCGGCGACGACCTTTCTGCTTCCGGCGACCGGTGAGTCCTTGTCTCTCTCTTGAATCTTTATTTTGGACAAATGACGTATGCTACTACTTTTACTATACGTTTTCATATTTTAAGGTGGTTTTTTTATCATGTAATACGATCCGATCCGAACTAAACTGATTTTTAAAAAATTATATATAATAGTAGACGACTAAACCAGGAAAATTTCTTAATCCCATAAAACAATTCCAGGATTCCGTTGTAGCAACAAATGGTTAAGATTTAATCTTTTGATTTACTTGTTTAAAATTGCTTTCTAATCAACCTTGTAGTATAATTTTTTGTCTAATTAATTTTCTCATCTATGAAATATTAAAAGAAACTTGTAGATGATGTCTAACCAACCACATGATGCATCACTTGATGGATGCCAACTTAACGCCGCCGTTAAAACCAAACCGTCGGATCTAATCTCTCCGTCAAAACAGCTCAAACGTCGTCATCTTAAACCCCAATTTCCTAACGTCACCGACACTCCACCGTCACCGGAAAACTTCAATTCCCGCCATTCCTACTCCACGGGGACCACTTTTCACTCTCAAGCTCACCTTGCTTGTACATCCAGCTCAATTCATTGTACTCTCTCACGTGAACTTCTTCAATAAACAAATCGAAACCCTTAGTTTATAAGCATCCGCCATTTGTGGTTTAATTATTTATTGGGGATGATGAAACGGTGAAATGTCAAAATCGGTTTGAATTCGTCTTTATTAGGTTGAGTTATTGATCATACATTCATTGTGGCTGCAGATTCGTCCAAAATTAGGGTGAAGAGATAGAGTGAGATCTAGATCTGGACGTATTTGTGAATCGTTTCGATTGAGTTCATCAATGGCTTCCAAATTGTTAATGGTTGTGGTTACTGTTCTGGATCTCATCGCTTTCGGTTTGGCTGTTGCTGCGGAACAGAGGAGAAGCACTGTGAGTAAACGTTCTCAATTCTCTATTGATTTGCACTCGTTTTTTCGTAAATTTGGGGATTAGATCTGTTGAACTATCTGGTTAGCGTGATTGAGGAATCTGTGAGATCAAATTCTGCATTGATTGCTTGAATTTACGGTTTTAAAACTGGTTTCCTATCAAATCCTGCATTGGTTGCTTGATTTTACGGTTCTAAAACAAGTTTTAGATCCAATCCTGCATTACTTGCTTGATTTTAGGGTTCTAAAACAAGTTTTAGATCAAATCCTGCATTGGTTGCTTGATTTTACGGTTCTAAAACAAGTTTTACATCAAATCCTGCTTTACTTGCTTGATTTTAGGGTTCTAAAACAAGTTTTAGATCAAATCCTCCATTGATTGCTTGATTTTATGGTTTTAAAACTGATTTTAGATCAAATCCTGCAGTCGTTGCTTGATTTTACGGTTTTAAAACTGATTTTAGATCAAATCCTAGAGTGGCTGCTTGATTTTAGGGTTCTAAAACAAGTTTTAGATCAAATCCTGCAATTGTTGCTTGATTTTAGGGTTTAGATCATATCCTGCATTGATTGCTTGATTTTAAAGGCTCTAAAACAAGTTTCAGATCTAATCCTGCATTGGTTGCTTGTTTTCACGGATTTAAAGTGATTTTAGATCAGTTTGTTGCACTTTAGAATGTTTTGGGATTTTGGCACAAATAAATTGGTTTTGAGTATGCAGATTTTTTTATCATGTTGTCTGGAAAGGATTAAACCTTTGAATTTTTTTTTCATAGACTGCTTAGTTGCTTAATTTCGAACATAACATGAATACGGTACAATTTGGGTGTGACTGATGAGATCTTTGCAGGCTGTCATACGTAAGGATGCTGAAGATGAATACAACATGTGTGTCTATGATTCTGATATTTCAACTGGCTATGGTCTCGGTGCATTTTTCCTTCTCTTGGCTAGCCAAATTCTGATCATGGTGGCTAGCCGGTGCTTCTGTTGTGGAAAGGCTTTAAATCCGACCGGTTCAAGGGCTTGTGCAGTTCTCCTCTTCATCTTTTGTTGGTATGTAGTACTTTATAGGTCCCAAATTCAACTCATCTTGGTTTCAAAAAACAAGTCAAATGGGTTGAAAGTCATCCAAAGTGTGCTTTTAAAGTATAAAACCTCATATTGCTATTCAAATTTCAAATAACATGGTTCTTGACTTCTTGTGTATCAGGATAACATTTATTATTGCCGAGGCATGTTTGCTTGCGGGTTCAGTGAGAAACGGTTACCACACCAAATACAGGACAATATTCAGTGAAAACCCTCCATCTTGTGAGACGGTGAGAAAGGGTGTGTTTGCAGCTGGGGCCGCTTTCGTGTTCATCACAGGCATCGTTTCACAATTCTATTATGCATCTTACTCAAAGGCTAGGGGTGCATTTCAACCATATGGTGGTGAAGCCAATGTAGGTATGGGTGCCTATAAATGAACAATATGTTGGTTTTGCTAGTAATTGCCACATTAATACAAGTATTTTAGGGTTTGTTTGTACCATGAGAAGTTTGGTTGTTGGATGAGGTTGATTATGTGAAGTACATGTTCCACATGTTTTTGGTCTTTTGATGCAATTGAGAATGTAACATTTAAGTTTCATATTTAGACTTTGTTGAATGTTAATATAATTGGTGGTTCATGGTTCAGTTACTTTTGTTAAACGTTTTGTAAACCAACCTTCTGTGATTGGGCCTTTTTGGCAAAAGAAAAACAGTTATCTTGCTTATGATCATAATAAATCAAGATAGTATGATCATTTTAATTCAATTACAGAAGCAATACACTTCACAAGTACTTGATATAAATATTGGTGGTTGTCTTTATGTCATATAACCACCATAATCATGAAAGTAACAACATATTTGATCATTTTTTTACTATTGCTGTGAATCACCCATGCATAGGCTTCAATCTTAGTAGCTTGGTATCAATTAACAAGCTTAAATAACATCAAGCACAACAGGTAAAATAATTTCTTTTAGTTTTTAGTCAAGACACTAGCATATATTGGTTTTATTATGATAGGTAAAATATATTTTTTTAGGCAAGATTGGCCCCGATTTTATTACTCGCTTTAGACCCCCAAAATTCTTAAGTCTACCCTGTTAGTAACTGATTAAGTGTGTTTGAAATATCTAACCCATGCAATCGGTCATTACCAATAACCGATTTCTAAAAAGGAGAATGAATAACTTAATCAAATAAACACCAAGTATGTAAAACAAAGTCAATAACATCAGTTTTATTTATTTTAAATTTTAAAAATAAACACGCATAACAAGTGTTTCAAAAAAAAATATGATTGTAGTTTTATTTTTATAGAAAAAGCTATTATCAAATGGTTGTCCTCGTCTTCATTATGTGTTTATTCGCGGGTATCGGTACTATGGCGTCTCATATCATCATAAGTTGCAATGGATACGAGTTTTCACTTTCTTTTTGCGTATTTTTTTCTTTCATTTTGATTTCACCTTCGAGATTAGCCGTTTGTTGTACACGTTCCATGCTTAAGTGGTATTTAAGCAAATGCAAACTTCTAATGACGTTGGAGTCAGCATCGTTCTTCGGATAGATAAACCCTTGTCCCTTGCAACAAAGAAAGAACGTGGATTTCGAAGCTACCGTAAAAACTTTAACGCGTAGTAGATCACAGACATGTGGCTAATGTAAAATTGATATTCTCTTTCTCAAAGATGTCAAACTATTCTTGTTGCATTGTGAATATAAGATTGATTCCGTAATAGCCTCCGAGCTCGCTACTCGAGGTGCTACCTTGAGCCTGTTACTCAAGGTGGTACACTGGTACCTCAAATCCCGTCTACTACTTATGTTTCTTAAAGTATTAAACAAACTTAACCTCTTGTTATTTTTAAACAACTAGATACTGAACTTATTGTTTTGTGTATGTTTGTTGTGGAACTATATTTTAAAAAATATATATCAAGCATATTTTATAGACGTGTGTTAAAACTTTTTTTTTTGTTTATTTGTATTTTTTATGTAAAATTGAGCTCATCTTCATTCATATTCAAAATATATACTATTTTTTTTAAAGGTAAATTTGGATCATTGACAGAGACATTACACCAGTCATCCGTTCAACTTCAATCCCATCAGAAGGAAACTTACCACTAGTAAAAAAACCTCCAACTTGTAACCCCCATTTTTTATTTTTTTTATTATAAGTGAGACTTAACCCAAAACTTTTTAATAATAGATCATACACATTTACCACTGTGTGTTAATACAGTGGGTGTAAAATATATACTACAAGTGGGTCGACCCGCGCGCTGCCGCGGAGCCGAACCGTTTTAAAAAGCCGGTTAGCCAAGCCATAAGTTCCTTTGTTAAAGGGTTGACCCGCACTTCACGGCGGAGTTTGACCGTTTAGAAAGTCGTTCTACAAAACAATTAAAGATAAGTGATGTGCGAAAGTAATATCGAGAACGCATATAAACATTGTTCTAACAAAGGAAGTAAGTGTTAAAATCATGCAATCTGTAATGTACCAAAAATTCATGTATTATAACTCAAAACTCCCATTAACGTACCCTAATCAAAACTACCGATGGAGTTTTTCCTCAATGTTGCTGATCTATTCGTTAGCCATGGTTTTAAGTCTCTTTTTGCTTGATCCCTCAGATTCTGTTTATAGCATGTTCAATAATATTGTTAGTAAAATGGATACATAATTAGAAAGGTAAAAACAAAAGTACAAAGCCAATTCTAAACAATGACACGTTACAATCAAATACATAAATTGAGACACCTGTTCAAACTTAAACATACGTTAAAAACCCAAGAACATTAATAAACAGAAGTTAAATTTATTACTTATCCTATAGAGATTAAGAAGATGAGAAACTTAATCACTTACCCTGCTATCAATTCAACTTAATTAATTAGGACCACTTTAGTCCATAGGTTTAAATCCACGACCTGTGGAAGTAATTCATAGATCTCAACAAATGATTAATTAAAAATAGAAACAGAAAACATTCTTCAACTATATGTAAACTGAGAATCAACCTACTAAATCAACTTATTAAAACATATTCTAGTATTAAAACTCAACTAAGTTATATATAAAATTACTTCAGTAGTATTTCTTTGAATGTTACCTTCTAAGTCTTCGTTGCCAAAGTGTGCCCTCAAGCTTTGATCAGGGTAGCTTGCATTCCCAAAACCATCAATGTGCCGAGGCAACAACGTAACCAACCAAACCCCTCCGCTTTAAATCTAGCACACCATCAACAACATCTTGCCCGTTTATGATAGCAAATAATTATATCATCACCTTTACCCAATGAGCAATAGCAGTATACATTTTCTTGAGATTCTCCAAAATCCAAAAAAAAAATCAACAAAATACCAACACTAATTAGCGCGTTGCTGCTAGAGCTACAGGATGTCGTGCGGTAATAGCCAACATGTAAAAAACCTCGATGTTAGATTGATGTCGGTTGCAAACATTTTCAATCATGGCTAGGATCCATACTTTCTGCTAAATAACATTGGGTCACCTTTTTCTTTTAATGTGTAATTATCAAAATAAGCATCATGGTCACAAAAGATCTACCTCAAGAAAAACTCCCACTATTATTTTACTATATTTTTACAGAAAAAGATTCTTAAAAAACAGAAACACAAAATGCTACAGACATGGTAGAAGGAAAACAAAGGAGACAAATTGGGGAATACCTGCGAGGTTGTTGCTTCCAATTAACCACCTAAAACACCAAAGATTCACCATCAAATATAAAGTATAAGTCACTAAACTACATGTCCTCAATTGATCCCAAATATGAAGTATAAGTCACAAAGGCAATCGGAGAACCAAACATGTGAAAAAGAAACAAACTTGAGAAAAAAACTTGTCTTATGCTATTAATACTTCTAAACTAATCAAATTAAAGTATATTATGCTAGTTTTGAATCTAAGATCTAGTTGTGTGCCAGATTAATCCTAGAATAGCTCAGTTGTGTGTAATAGTGGAGATAACTTCTACTTCATTGAATCGAAATAAATAAATAAAAAATCAGATGGTTGATTACTTGATTTTAACCATTTTAGAACACATCATGGATAGAAACCTCTTACCTGATATAATTCTTGAAATTTATATGCCCCATAATATAAGCATTGGAGCTTTACCGTTTCGAATCTTGTTCCCAAATCCATGTGAGTCTTACCTGAAATACTCCCAATATGTTAGTTAGCAATTAAGTATACGATTCCCATTTCCCACTACATGATTTGTTTAGTAAGTTTAAGTACCATGTTATGTTTTAAACAAAACTATTTGGCCACTTCTAAGCCAAATAATATCCCCATATTAGCAAAAAAACAGAATTCAATATAATTTACCTTCCTTGAGATTAAAAAATCTCAAAGAAAACCCAATTTATACACCTAATTACTCAAAAGAAAACAACTATACCAATGAGGTGTCATACTATTCCTTGTGCTAGTATTAATATAGAAAAATTGAACCTGCACACTGGTCAAACTCATCAATGTAACCTGTAGCATGTGTCAAAAATCACAAATAGCTTAGGTAATCAATAAATTCAGTGAAGAAAACGATGATAAAAGAAATTCTAAGATGAGTAACTAAAGTGGCAAACCATTGTTTTTCACAACCAAAAGAAACTTGACGATGACCTTTAATGGTAGTCAACCCTTACCTGAAAAGCACATAGAGCGCTTTGGCCATAACCCAAACCATCCATTCGATCCATGTACATGATGTCTCCCTGTTATGAATTATGTTTAATGATTAGATCAGTAAGCAATTTGGTACAAATTTGTAAGGGAAAATGTGATGAATGTCATATAAGGAGCTAAATAATTGAAAATCTACTATTAAATTAAAATGAGCTCAAAACTGATTCAAAAGTCATATGCACATTTGAGACCATTATGATTGAAGTTGGATATCATTTAGTTTAAATAAGAACTAAAGATCCACAATTAAATTGCTTGCTGATGTATTTGTTAAAGTTAAACCCAATAAAATGAACTTGAGTTATGACCAAATACACAAATTAAAAAGAACGCTGTGAACATATGAAAAGTGAAAACAGGAAAAATATGACACCTAGAAATCAAAATTCCAAACCTATATAGCAATATATCTTACTAACAAACTCCTAAGTTTGGTTTTAATAATGTTGCTACATTCACATTAACCATTTGAAAGACTTTCTCTACAAAACATGTATTTAACTAATCGCCAACTTACGATTAAGAAGGATATATTTTAAACATGATATACAACTTTGACCCATTAAAACAACCACACAAAACTCTCAAGAAGCATAAGCAAAATTCACCAAATTCAAGTAAATCTCTTCAAATCAAAGAGGGAAGCGATGAAATAAAAATGTGCATACCATATTTAAAATAGTAAAAAAAACAACAGATATAAAGACACAAATGAACATTCTTGATCTCTAAAATTACTTTACACGTCTCCACAAACTAAAAGCGAAATCAATTAAAAATGCATTCATATATAATAAGAAATTACAGAGTCACAGCAAAGAAGTCGAACCTGTGTCAGAAAAGAACCAAACAGCGACCAAATATACCTACAACCAACAAACACAACAAACGAAAATCAAGAAAAAACAGCAGAAACAAAGGCATAAATGAGCCTTCATCATCTTCAAACTGACTTTAAATTTCTTCATTCAAATGAATAAAAAAAAGCACTTGAAAAAATACACGCATGCAACACTAAACAGCCTCCACATTTATTAAAATCACACAACATAAGTATAAAAAATCACAGCAAAGGAAGCATACCATCACCAAAGTAAAGGTCAACGGCAAGCGAATAGATCTGCAAGTTAGAAACACAAACATGAAAAAAGTGATGGTCAATGATTCAGTATTAACCGTTGAATATTAATCGTTAATGGATACACAGACGAAAATTAGAAAGTAAGAAACCCTAACCCCCAAGGTTGTTTCACGCCAGCGAGCAAATGAAGGCGAATGGGGTCACGTTGGCGACCGCCCGATGAGGGCCAAGGCAACAGGGCAACCAACCAAACCCTTTCTCTCAAGCACACAGATGTGCAATCATTGGATTTTCAAACGATTATTTTTGCTTAAAGATTAGAAAATTGTTTGTTCCGCAATACACATAGTTAAAGAACATATTAACAAAGATGTTAGTAGATTACTGAATATTAAATCACAAATAACTAAGACCTTAAGAGATTTCACAATCTGTTTAAAACTAACGTTTAAGAGATTTCACAAAACATGAATTCCTCTAAATCGCCATAACCTGTAGCTAAAGCATTTATGTTGTATCAATGTTTGCATGAAGAACATAATGATAATGGTAGTTTTGATATTTGACCCTAAATTAAAGAAGTAACCTAACAAATAAATCATTAACCCCAAATTTCAGCCGGATACAACTAATTTACCCAAGAAATTAACTTACCTGTAGAAGCTTGAACTCTTAACAATCGAAACCTGAGTATTTGATTTGCCGACTGAGACCAGAACCCTAAAGAAAAACGAACAACTTTGCGTGAGCAGGTACACTTGAATTGAAAAGTTAAGGACCCTAAAAAAAGTGATCCTACTAATTGAAACAGTTACATCTTAACAATTGAATATGCAGAATTGTAGAAAATGAAGAACCCTTAAGTATGAAAGATCGGGTAAAAGGACATACCTACATCGCCACACATGAGAAATCTACAGGGTCGCCGCTATAAACCATCGCCAGATGATCGAGAGGTAGGTAGCCGTTGTTGTTTTTCCGGCCAACAGACCGTTCCACCTTCTCCGCCATTTCTGGCTGCCGCTGTAAACCATCGCTAGATGATCGAGAATTAGGTAGCCGCTGTTGGAAAATGGATTTTCATTTATATAAAGCTGGCCTTGACCCGTGACCACTGTTGATGAACAGGGTATGTGCAATAAGTGTTTGTACAATGAGCTTGCGGAAGTGGTACCATGTATTATTATTTGTATATATAGGGTAATTTCATCAATCCTAATTATAACCCTGGTAAAGCATGACTTCAATGCGGTGGCACACATGCTAAGATGGCTAACAACTCTTCAAATATTATTTTTTTTATTTTTTTTTAATTGATAGTATCATTTTTTTCATAAAGTGCAAAATCGTTTAGTTTAACCCATATAAAATATAATTTCTAAAGTACTAAATTACTCGTGAAATAATAAATTTCATATAAAATGGCAGTCGCGATTTTAAAACTTCAAGCAAACCGGTTAAACCGTAAATAGCATCCCAACAACTTGTATGAAATGTCATAACCCGACGCCGAGCGGCGGCACCCTCATTAAACATTTCTAAAAAACATTTTTGTTTTAAAGGCGTTTTCAAACATTTCTCATGTCAAGTTACATCTAATAGGTATGCCCACGTCACACCTACATAGATTGAACCTTCAGCTCAATGAAATTTCTATCATCCGTATTATTTTTTTCACCGGTAACATCTTCTAATATTTGTCTAAAATCTTCATTTAGATTTCTTTTATTTCATCAATGCTCAGTCCATCTTGCGAAACCATGTTAATGATACGTGGAAGAAATCAACTATGAAAAAAGCAACGTTACGAAGCGGTTGATATTATTTTTGAACTTGTATTATTTGACATGTTATCAAAATATATTATAAATACTTTTTCAAGTAAGTTCTAAGTTTTCACTATCACGTGGATATTCAAACATTTCAAATAAGCGGCAACGTAAAGGTGCGAATCCGGTAGACCGTGAGGATCCGACCGAACATCAGTACCTAAGTTAACCATCATACCAAATTAATTCTTTCCTGGTTTGTTTTCATCTTTTTAAACAGTCGCGTCTTATGATAGTACCATTCACATGATGATAGCGAGGTTAGAGTGTTTGTTAAATCATCCATGTTAAGTGTGGTTTGTCCAAACCCTAGCACCAGTTCTAAACCTTCTAGGGTCAAAATTTCAAATCCTACCACCAGTTGACATTTAAGCCTGATTGGAAGCCGAATTGTTTTTCACAGTCTTGCAATGTTTTTTTTTCAAATGAAGTGTCAGATTACAGATGGAATTGCCTTTAAGAATGCCCCATGATTTTTGCACTAAGATTTTTCGATGCCGTTTGACAACAAACATAAACCGAATTTTGAAAAAAGCTCCAGGTTCCCCTTTATTGGCATGATCTTCACGACTATTATTTCATTCGACGAATCATCAATGCCAATGGAACTTTGACTTTAAGCATTTATGCTTGCCATTATAGTTTGAAAAAAATGTGAAACTTGAGGGTTTTTTTTTACTTTTCTTGTTTGTTTTTTAGAGCTAGAGAAGTTATGTGATCAACCCAATACCTATTTGTGCTAACATATGAGGGCAAAATAGTAAAAGAAAATTGATTTACAATGGATCCTAACAGAGATGACTTTTATAACGACTAGTTGTTTTTAAAGTACTAATCGGCTACACTGACTGGTTTTTCACCAATCAGTTGTTGATATGATACTCCATACATGTTACTAAGCATCCTTACAAACCAGTTACGTTTCTAACCGATTATAGTCAGTTAAATAAGAATATACTCTAAACAACCATTCGATTTAGCTACTCTACTAATATGAAACCGAACACAAGATTGAGATGTACATATAAATTGTTTTGTTTAAATTTCATTTAAAGATGGTACATAAACAATATTTAGAATTACCAAGTTATTCAAACTTATAAATATTAAAACTATTCATGATTGATAAAATTTGAGTATTGTGATCACACCAATACACACAATACTTGTTAATACTAATATATGGCGACAAAATTGTCCAAATGTGTGTTCCAACAACTAGATATAAATATAAAGCCGTTAGAAAACTACTATTTTTTTAACATCGGTCAAAACAGTTAATCAAATTTTAAACGGTTCGCTCTCTAAACACCCCAAACCAGCTCCATACCGGTTTCTTGGTTTCTGATAAACTTGTTCAAGTACGCAAGTAGCCATTAGCGCAGCTTTTAAGGGGCGGGAGGGGGCGTCCGACCCCCCGAAATTTTTTTTTGCGATGTAGAGGGTATATAATTTTCATGTAGAAAATTTTGATAAACTCCGGTTTCGACCCCCCATTTACCCAAAAATTGGTGTTAGGAAAAAAAATTAGATCCCGACCCCCTACTTAATATTTTCAAGCTTCGCCACTGCAAATAGCGCACCGACTTCGGTTTTTAAACTTGTTTAGAACCCAATTTTCCCCCTACAAATACAATAATCTCTTTGTACATGTATGATATATTGGTCCATAATATACTGGACTCTAACTTTGAGCTGAGCCCATCTTTATCATTGGGCTAACCTTATAGTTTTGTACCCACAACCCACATATTTTAACAATCATCAACGCCCATGACACATAGGTACTTATAAGTTGCATTTGGCAAGAAAAAAAAATTTGTAATTTGTTTTAAACATGTCATATATCATACTTAAGTAATATATACTAGTGTTTATATGATTATCTCAATTTCTCTTAAAATTACGACTCTTTCTCGAATTCTCCCTCTCCCTATATACACACACGTGTATAAACACTTCTAAACTTTGATACAAAATGCAAAACTTAACATTTTTGTCTATATATATGTCATCACACTCATTTACAAATTAGGATGTCTCTAGATCTTGATAGTAATGATCCAAATGACACTCTCAAGTGTGTCGTCACCCACATGCAGAGAGACCGAGCATGAAACCGACATCCAGGGCCGGTTCTGAGAATTTGGATGCCCAGGGCGCGAGTCCAAAAATTTGCCCCTGTTAAAAACTTTATATAGTACAACACAAAGTTTTAAGGGTTTGGAACCTAGTCAAGCTAGGCGGCTCATCCCCACGCCGATTTTATTAACTAAAAAAAAGTTTCGAAACTACAACATATAAATCATCTAAAATGATGTCTACGTGCATTTTTTGATGCAAAAACCTCAATTAGTTTGTCATAATCAACATTAGCTAAAAAACTACTTTCAATACTTAAGTTTTTCTTGTTGTTTTTTCCTTTTTCTATTTTGGGCACCAGATGGTTGTACACGAGGGGGCATGATATCAATGACAAAATATATTTAAAAATTAAAAGTAGATATAATGGAACAATATCACCTGATGGAATGGAAGCACTGAGTGTCGTCGTGTCGACTGGAGATCGCAGTTTGCAAATCACAATTGATTATCGAAAAAACGTCACAAACTGGAAGCACCGATTCACCGAAGCAGACAAGCAGTCGCAGACAATCAGTCCAGTCTCTCACAGTACGTTCGTCAATTCGCAAATCACAAATTCGCAATTGATGATTTGATGATCACGCAATTGATGATCAGAGATGAAAACTGGAAGAGTCAAGAAGCAGAGATCGAATATTCGAATGGAGTGTGGAGAAGATGAATGAATCTTGATTCTTGAATCGCCTGGAGATTAAATTCGCCGACCGCCGTTTGGAATCCCAATTCCCAGCGAGACTTATTATCAATTACGTAAATCCTTTTTTTTTTTGTTCCCAGTGAGAATATTAATTACGTAATTCGTAAATCCCTTTTTTTTTGTTCCCAGCGAGATTAAAAACCACAGCCCACATGTGACAGGCCCAAACTCAATAACACTAATGGGCTTGAATTAAAAGCATGATGCCCCTTCCAGATTGATGCCCTGGGCTGTAGCCCATGTGGCCCAGGCCCAGGGCCGGCCCTGCCGACATCTGGGGCATGTTGCAAGTACACTAGATGGGTACTCAATCAAAGACTTATATGGTTGTCTTTCATCTATCTTGTTTATAAATGCAACAAAGATGTCAAAAAGGCATACATATGCACCAAGTGGTGATGTTGCTGCTTCCACATTTCTAATCACTTGTTTCTCTAGAAGTACAAATGCACATGACAAACACTTGTACTATTCAAACATTCACATGTCATCTTTTCCCTTTTCACAAATTCAATCTTGTTCGGTTAAATTCAGTATAAAATATAGATATTTTATACGAATGTGATCATCCAATGAGAGAGAGAGGATCTCATCTTGTGTCAATTATACCAAATTACACCCCAAATTTTAGTTGTCAGGATTCAACCTTTTATACTTCAACTCCCTAATAACAAATTAAATTAGTGGAAGATGGTGATTAAGCCAATGACGTCCAGCTTAATTGGTCAGAGACATGCTGGCCAGTGATAGGAGACATGCGGAAACTCATGTTCGATCTTTGAGGCAACCGAGTTTTAGCGTTAATTCTTTGCCGTGTCTACGGGCAGGCGAGTTAGCGGGTTTTCCCTGGAGCCGGTGTAACGTTGACAACTTTACGGCTGGGTTAGGTCAGCTGGCGTTGGTCTTTTGCCATTAGATCATTTCGTACGGGATACCTGAACAGTTTCCGTTTGTTAAAGCTATTAAAAAAGAAAATAGTGATTAAAGATTTTTTTATTTACTAGTGGGTTTAGTTTTTTAAGGATAAATTAATTTTTAATTTTTTAATTCACAACTTTTTTAATCTAAAAGGTAAAAACACACCTTGCCTCCTTGAGGACAAACTAGTGAACAATGATTACTTAAGAAAAGTGATTTAGGAAAATGACTGATGGGTGACTGAGAAGGCAACTATTTATGGGAATCAAGGCACGTGATATGTCTGATTTAAATCCTTCTTAGTTGTTAATCCAACATAATTAAACATCTTGTCAATGCTTCCACTAATCTTTCACATAAACAAAGATTCTGCTCTTTTTGTCTTCTAAAAATGGCAATATTTAAGTTAAATATTATTCCTTTGTAGTTGTTCAATCCAAACCTAAGGTTAAAACTGAATTGTTTTTGGACCTTTAAGTTACCTAAAGATCTCACAAGTCCGGCCTTCATACCACCAACTAGTCGGATCTTCCGGTCTCGATGATCCGTTCCTAACCATGTCTGTCTGGCCATTCAGGGTAGCCCGATTTTATATTCTCGCTATGTTTTTTCAGTTATACATTTTGCACTTTTGTTGTTTTGCTGACTTGTTTGTGTTTTTATGGTGGTTTAGTGGTTTTCCTCTAAAGTGTCCATGTTGTCATGTTTGCTCTACAAAGTGTGTTGTATTGTTTGCCCTACGGAATGTTTGTCATGTTTTAGTAGGGGTGTAAATGAGCCGAGCCGTTCGTGAGCTACTCGAGATTGATTCGATAAAAAGCTCGAAACAAGCCGAGCTTTAACGAGCTTGAGCCGAGCTTTAACGAGCTTGAGCCGAGCTCGAGCTTCGAAATAGGGCTCGTTTAATAAACGAGCTCGAGCTCGAGCCCGAGCTTTACATATCGAGCTCGAGCCTGCTCGCGAGCCTTATCGAGCTTTTATTTATATGATTTTTAGTTAATTTTTAATATATTTTTAAAAAGTAATGATTATTATATATAAAATTATGATAAAATAAGTTAATAATATATATTATTTTCTATATAAAAAATATAATTCTAAATATATACAAATTTAATTATAAAATATATATAAAAAATAATTAATAATAAACGAGTCGAGCCCGAGCCGAGCTCGAGCTTATATAATTCTTCACGAGCCAAGCTCGAGCTTCAGAAATAAAGCTCGAATCGAGCCGAGCTCGAGCTCGAACTTTGTTAATTAAAAACGAGCCGAGCTCGAGCCTAAACGAGCTCGGGCTCGGCTCGGCTCGGCTAGTTTACACCCCTATGTTTTAGTGAGTGCAGTATATGTATGCATGTTTATATATGTATTTTGCTCTAATTAAGGAACCTTAGCTATGCGTGTTGAGACGTATAGATTGATCCAATGAATTGAATCGTCACAATCTTTTTTATGTAAGGCTAAAGGCGTATGAATCAATTTAGACTTTGATATGATCTTGTGGAACACAATGTAACTCAACTAAAATTAAACGTTACACATTCGAACGTGACAGATAATTAAAATTAATATATTTATAGGTTTAAAATGCTAGGGTTCAATTAAAAGTGCCCCAACACTTTAAAATTGAAACAGGTAAAAATGAGTTCAAATAATTTAGCATAATATCATTGGATAGTACAGAAGATACTTATGAGTTCAACTAGCAACACCCTCTCCACGCTAATAATGTCACCTTCATCACATAGCGAAAGGAAAAAGATATAATGTGTGTAATCTTTTAAAAGACAAACAAAAAATACGGTCTAAATGGCCATTTATGACATAGCTAAAAGACACCGTAAGAGAAAAAGATATAACGTGTGTTATCAATGATTATCATAGATTCATAGGATTCATTCGACACCTTTTTAACATTTCATAATGTATTTTAAAAAAAGTAAAAGATTTAAAATTTCTCAGATTTAAGATTTACGGTATAATTTGTTTGATTGATAACTTGTTTGATTGATAACGTTATTGATAATATATAACTAATAGTAGAAAAGCCAGTGCGATGTTACGATAATGATACTTTATATTTACGGTATCTGTTTCTGTATTTAAAAAATTACAAAGTTAAATTACTTTTCTACAACCACTAAATATTATTATTATCATACATCACTTGCAATTCCAAAAAACAACCTTATATGACTTACTAAAAAAAATCATATATAATAAACGAGATGTTTACCCACCACGCGCGTTGCTGCGGGGTTTGAATTTGTATACTGAACGAAAGTAAAAAAAGGTTAAGTGATATAAAATGTAAAAGTTTAAAAGTCTCGTGGACAAAGTATAAAACTATAGAAGTATATTAAAAACGAAAATAGAAAAGTTAAAAGTTTCGTGCCCAAAGTAGAAGATAAAAAAAAACTTAAAACAAAAAAAAAACTTTAAAAGGTAGAGGATTAAAAAGTTAAAGAGTATAAAACGTAAAAGTCTAAAAGTCTTATGGTGAAAGTATAAAACTATAAAAATATACTAAGTTAAGTGGTATAAAACGTAAAAGTCTAAAAGTCTTGTGGTGAAAGCATAAAACTATAAAAGTATACTAAAAATGAAAGTATAAAAGTTAAAAGTTTCGTGACCAAAGTAAAAGATAACAAAACTTAAAACAAAAAAAAAAGTTTAAAAGTTAGAGGGTAAAAAAGTTAAAGGGTATAAAACGTAAAAGTCTAATCTTGTAGTGAAAGTATAAAACTATAAAAATATAATAAAAATGAAAGTAGAAAAGTTAAAAGTTTCGTGGCCAAAATAAAAGACAACAAAACTTAAAATAGCAAAAACTCTAAAAGTTAAACGGTACAAAACATAAGAGTATGAAACAATGTGGTCAAACTATGAAAACTAAAAGTTTACTATTTCGTTAGAAAGAAAAAAACAAATCGTAAAAGTTTAGGGGTATAAAACGTCAAAACACCAAAGTCACGTGGCCAAAGTTTGAAAAACTAAAAGTATACTATTCATCATGAAATAAAATAACAAAAACTCAAAAAGTTAACGGTACAAAACGTAAGAGTATGAAACAATGTGGCCAAAACTATGAAAACTAAAAGTTTACTATTTCGTTAGAAAGAAAAAAACAAATCGTAAAAGTTTAGGGGTAGAAAACGTCAAAAAACCAAATTCACGTGGCCAAAGTTTGAAAACCTAAAAGTATACTATTCATCATGAAATTTGAAAAAAAAAACAAATCGTAAAAGTTTAGGGGTAGAAAACGTTAAAAAAACCAAATTCACGTGGCCAAAGTTTGAAAACCTAAAAGTATACTATTCATCATGAATTTTGATTGTATATTATATAAATATATGATTTTATATAAGTTGAATATTTAAATATATAGATATGGTTGTATAAAAAAGAGTACAATTTACAAGTGGTGTATGGTAAAATCATATATTTAAAGAAACTAAAGACTTTTTATGTGTTGTTGAGAAAAAAAAGTTACAATTATACAACCATATATCTATATATATATATTATATATATATATATATATATATATATATATATAGGGAAAAGATTATGCGAAAACACTTATATTTGCGAAAACACGAAAACCAATATTAAAACCTACATAACTTCTTCATGCGTTAATGTTTTTCATAAAATCCGCGTCAAAAGTCTTAGAATTACGCTATCTCCGGACAAAAATGAATTATCATGCGAAAAAACACTCCTTATGTTAAAAGCATAATAAAAACACTAAAACATTTATGCTACAAATGATAATGAAATATAGTGCACATATGCAACATATAAATAAAAAGTTACAAAATGTTTTTTTTTCTTTAGATCTTAAGATATGACAACTATAAGATTTAGGGTGCAATTTCTTTTTAAAGCTATTAATGTATATCACATATATAAGGGTTTTTTTTTGGTGTGTTGCACATGTGCATCATTTAAAAAAACCACAAAAAAATGACGGAAATATAACACATATGGTGCGACTTAGAAAAAAGAATATTAACTCATACTAAAAGTATGAGTTTTTATGGTGCACATGTGCATCACAAAAAAAAAACGTTAATGTTTTTTAGTTTTTATAGAATTAAAGATAACATAATTATATGAATTTTGGTGCAAATTTTTTTTAAAAAATATTAACCTTATGAAAAAACTATGCATGTTTTAAGATAGTTTTCGCGTTTTCGCAAAATAAATGTGTTTTCGCATGATCTTTTCCCTATATATATATATATATACATTATTTTTGCTTGTTGCACTCCTTCCCTTAAGTATATATGATAAATACAATTCATACCTTCTTTTTTAAAACAAAACATTTCTTTCATGAAAAATATTCATCATCTTTATTAAAAAAATTATTTTAATTTATATATGCTTCATAGTCAAATATCAATTTATATTTAAAAAAATCCTAATATTCTGACTTTTTAAAAATTAAAAGACTTTTTATCATTTTTTTTTAATTGTGTGATTATTCTTTAAAGAGATTTATAAAAACTTAAACTACTATTTAAAGAATTGTTTTAGAAAAATGAGTTTTAAAAATTTTTAATAAGGTCTTTTTATTTCCTTTAAAAATAATAGCCGTTAAAAAAAACGAGATCTTTGTATTTAATCTTTTAGTTTTATTTTTATATGTTTTAAATATTTTGTTTTGCTTTCTATTATAAAAATCATAATTATTTTTACCTAAAGTTTTTCTTTTTCTGTTAATTTTTAAGAATTTTATTTTAATTTTTTGTAAATGGTTATTTTTAAGATTCTTAACAAAATATACACAAAGTTTCTTAACAAAATATAAATTTTGTGTTTTCGAATAGAAAATGCTTTTTTATATCTTTTTTTACATAAAGTCTTTTTGGTATATAAAACATTTTTAAAATATTAATTTATATATAGAAAAAATATGATAAGATTTATTTTTACTGGGGAGGGATTCAACAAGTAAGAAATGGGGTACAAATAAACAACCCCTCCTATATAGGTTGAATGAAAGACTAAAAAGGTCGATGTACTTTTAAACTTTCTTTTTATATTTCTATTTCAATTCATTTTGAAAGTTAAATCAATAGGAGAGATTGTTTAACTATTTTTCCTTCCACTTATTTTCATTCTCGTCTACAAAAAATCTTATGAACATAAAATTAGCTAGGGCCTAGGAACACACGTAAAGATGTGTAGTATATGAGACCTAATATTTATTTTTTATATATTTAGCATAAAATTAATTTTTAAACATTTATTTATTTAAAAACCATAAATACAATACTACTAATTTTACATTTTGAAACACTACAAAATATTAATATTAATAATATTTCCTCTCTATATACAATACTATTAATTTTACATTTTAAAACACTACAAAATATTATCCCACACCCGTTGTTCCGATTGTTGTGCTCACTGTAACCGGCTCACTCCCTCACGGGCTCACTCACAATGAGCCGAGCCGATATTTAGAGGCGTTAATAGCTCAAAGTGACTCGCATCCTTCTTTCACAACACCATTAACAAGTAGTTTTACCTAATTTTAATATTACATATATTTATAATAAATATATAAAATTTAATATATGTTGATGTATATAGTTAACCTAAAATTTTCAAACATGTCGTTTTTGTGGTAATGAAATGACATAATTGTTATGATTAGTCAATTGTCTTTTTAATAAAACAAAAATTATTAAATAACAATAATAATAATAATAATAATAATAATAATAATAATAATAATAAAGATGAATTATATGAGGATCATGCGAATATAAGAATTACTTTATAGTTTATAACTAATTAGGTTAGTAACTCGTATAATACACGGGTTGAATAATGAAGGATATAATATTAAGGAAAAAACGATGTTTATAATATGATATAACTACATGTGATATAGGTAATATTTTAAATAAGTATATATGTGTTTCTAGTTATGTGTTAATTTATGGGTTTCATATTCATATTTGGATTTGAGATACGAGTTAGGAAGGCATCGAACAAACTTTGTAAACCATATATATCTTTATAGGGTATAGTTCTCAATATATCAAGTTATAATCATTAAGATTTATTTTGGCCTATTTGTCAATCGTAATCTTTAATCTTTAAATAATTATCTTTAAATTTTAATAAAAAAATTAAGTTGATTGTAACATGACTCTATACAAAAATAATAATAATCAATAAAAACTAACAGAAGATTAGAAACCTAGTGGGAGGTGGACATACAGTTGTTTGAATGAATCAATTAAAGTAAAAAGAAGATATCATATGCACTTATTAAGCATCCTAATTAGTTACTAATATTATTGAATTATTATGAAAATGCGAATAATAAGTATATAATAGAAAATGTATTTTGTTACTCTAAAGAGTAGCTTATTGTTTAAAATGAACAAACTTTACATTAATTAACATATATATTGACAGAAAAATAAAAAAAAATTTGCTAAAGAAGATTTAGCCACTAATATTTTAAAAATTGAGAGTTAGAAAAAGCAGAAATGTTGCATGATTAAACGACTCCGTGAATGTATAACTCACCAACACCTTTTCATAATGAAAAAAATACTAAAGGTGGATAAAATGTCAGTATCTTTACAAAGTTTATATGTAGTCGGAACAAAAGAGTTTGATCTTATTGAGAAATGTTCAGCGATTTAACACATATAAGCATGAATATAATATATTGGAGAGAAAAAAATAAAGGTGGAGAAAAAAAAAACATACCTGATAGGAGATCGACAAAGTTGCAAACTGTTGTGTGAAGAGTTGTTTGTGAAAACAAAGATAATAAAGATTATTGTAACTTCAGAATAAGAGAATATATGTATATTCATTATATGTACATGTATTTAAATATTGGAAAATTATGAAATGTGTAACAACACTGTGTAACTAATAAGAAAATATTTAACAATTACATCTTTTAAAAATAGAATTTAAAAAATATTGGTTTAAATTTGGTAAGTTTGATATTTTTTTAATTAATTATAATTAAATGATTGTGGTGGTGACATGTGGACAAAGCTTAGGTGGACATCCTAGAAAAACGTCATATGACAACCAAATTAGTTCTTTATTAGAATGTATATACAAATATAAAAAGATAAAGATATGTAATCTGTTTTTTCTTATTTTTAGGTTATTATTAACCTTTTTAGATTGTCTACTATCAAATTAAGCAATCGACCATTCTCTACGGTGAAATCGATCACTTTAAGAGACATACAACACTATTATTGACTCAGTCAACCTTAAACATACACTATATAACTTCAAACTTTCCTTTTGCACGCTATAGAACATCATATAAACGACCAACCAAAATGCAAATACGTAAAAGAGTAATTTTTAACTTAGATCATTGTATAAAAACGAAGGTTATGTTTGTAACTAAAATTAAAGTGCCTCGCCAAAAAAGAACTCAAATTGAACACATACATTTAGCAAAGATCATCATTGTCGTTTATAATTATATAAATATATAAAAGACAACGGACGTTTATGAGTGCGAGATGAGGTAATCCGCAAAGGGTAAATACACCACCAAGATTTGCATCTAACACATGAACCATAAAATAAATGTCTGAGCATTCACATCAGTTTGTTTATATTACACCTTATCCTTAGATTTCAAATAAAATATTAGAAATATTTATTTTTTCCTCCTACATCGGCATCTTTATATTTAAACTTTATAGTTAAATTTTAAGGGATAAATATAAGTGATTGGTAAATATACTAATCCATTACACAATATGAGTTTTTTTTATAAAGATAAGGAATTTGATGTAGTGTGTGTTTTAAAAGTCTTTAAATTTCATGGACAAATATTTTTTGTACAAGTTATAAAGATAAAGAAAAGCTTATGAATTTTGCTAAGCTTCAAGTGTAAATACATAACCAAATTTTGCATCTAATACATAAACCATAAAGCATAATATATACATAATTTGCATCCAATACATGAGCCATTTAGGCAGATTTTAGAGAGCATAAGATTGAGAATCAAAAACCTCGTAAAGGCTCATACTAGGGTCATTGAAATCCTAACAAAAAACATCACAACCTAAAAGCAAATTGTCCATGACAACTATAAACGACATTCCCAACGATTGGAGACTTCAAACCAAACAGAACCTTCCAGCAACACAATATTATCGCCATAAAGGCTCAGATCTCGACTACTGCTGTGAGAAGCACGTGTCTCCAATTCGCTGCCGCCCAACCATCACAGCAAAAAATGAGAAATTACAAATACAGAGGGTAAGAACCATCTAGCAACACAAAATCATCAACGTCGTAAAGACTCAAATCAGGAAAGGGGCTCAGATCTAGGCGACGGCTGTGAAAAACATGACATTACCATCTCGCCACCGCCCACCATCATAGCCATAAATGAGAAATCACCAAAATAGAGTAAAGGCCATACACCTATCAAACAATACGTGTAGGTCTATAAATGAATCTCAAAATGAACAGTGGAATCACCCTCACAAGCATCTGTTGCCTTTTGTACCGACGACCACCATCTAGATCGAAATAAGGGATGGCGGCTTATCAAGGATCACAACTAATACACGATCCTACAGAAAAGATTAGAGGCGGTCGCCACAAAAAAGAGAGACAATATGTGACTAGAATGAGAGGTAGCCCCCAAAAAAGAATAGCATAAAACAACTTTAAAAAAACATTTTCTAACAGTAAGGTTTTTATTTTAAAATCCCAATATAAACAGTGATAAAGGTGTGTTACCTTTTATATAATTATATAATAATAATAAATAATGTTTCTTTTATATAATTATATAATAATAATAAATAATGTTTCTTTGCTCTAACCTTAACAAATAAAGGAAATAAATAAATGAGTGTTTCCTCTCAATAGCCCAAATAATTGTGATTTGCCCCACTAATTTCTAGCCGAGATAACTAGTGATGTGATATTATGTTTTTATAATAATAATAAACATATATAAATGAAAATCTTAACATTTAAGAATACATCAAATCAAATCTTACATATTATAAGAACATTTAACTAAAATTACTTTTTTTTCTTTATCTTTTTAATTAAATAATTTTTTTTATATCTTTATTATTATTTTTCTGTCTTTTTCATTCACAACCACTTTATAAAGTTTTTAAAAAATATAAAAATAGCGTTTCCTCCAATAGAGAGATGAATGGTAATTTTTTTATTTCTCATCCACTACCTCAAATTTTAGAAACCATAGTCATAGAGTTTTAAGAAATGGGCTTTAAAGACTATGAAAGGTGCTTATCATAAAAAACCTTAAATAAATAAAAAAATTACGACAATGGTACAAACATTTATACATCTTTTTACAATGTAATAATATAATAAGACAATCATATCTCGGGTGAGGTATCCCTCCTAATTTGAATACATTTCTTGCAGACGATCATCTAATAATAGCATGCGGTATACCCCCGTCAAGGGGGCGTTATCCCCTATGACGCCCGTGGAACACCGCCCCGCCCAGGGCGTTATCGGGGCGTGGTGAAGGCTGCGTTGTATGGTTGCCGGGCGCTATTGTGTGAATTTGACCGTTCAACGGTCAAAAAATCGACCGTTGTATTTTTTTTTTTTCAAACATTTAAATCTCCTATATATAACCAAATCAACCCACTTCATATTTTATACCATTTCATCACTTCCACCTAAATTCTTTTAAAAATTCCAACTACAATTTATACAAAATGGAGGAGTGGACTTCTAGTGATTCATCCGAGTTTTCCGATTCATCCGACGACGGTGAAGAGATGATTATGCGAGCGGTGATTCAACGTGGTCAACGTCGATTGAATTCGGGAGCTAACCCTGTTCTTACTCGAAGGGCTCGTTTGAATCGTAACCGTGAGCGTGGTCACCAAATGCTATACGATGACTATTTTAGCGATACGTGCGTCTATCCCGAAGAGGCTTTCCATCAACGTTTCCGTATGAATCGGAGATTATTTTTACGCATCGTCGACGACTTGACAAGAGAAATGCCGTGGTTCACTCAACGATCCGACGCGAGGGGTAGGATTGGTTTCACCCCTCTACAAAAATGCACGGCGGCTTTTCGTATGATGGCGTACGGTGTTACCGGAGATTGCTTCGACGAGTATTTGCGTATGTCCGACCGAACGATGCGAGTTTGTGTGCAAAAATTTTGCAAAGGTAAATTTTTTATCATTTTGCTTAATTATAATTTTATTAATTTACTATTTTTTTATTTACATTTTGCTTAAATATAATTAGGTGTCGATCGTTTGTATAGTCGAAAATATCTTCGACATCCTACCGCAAGCGATATTAGACAACTATACGAATTTCATGAAAACAAATGGGGTTTTCCTGGAATGCTCGGTAGTGTAGATTGTACACATTGGGAGTGGAAGAATTGTCCAAACGCGTGGAGAGCACAGTTCATGCGGGGTGATCATAGTCATCCAACTATCATGCTTGAAGCCGTTGCTTCACATGATATGTGGATTTGGCATCAATTTTTTGGTGTCGCGGGTTCAAACAACGACATCAATGTTATGGACCGGTCACCTATTTTTGATGACATCGTTGAGGGACGTGAGCCCAACTCTTCATTTCAATTAAGAGGGTCGACATACAAACGTGGCTACTATTTGGGGGATGGGATTTACCCCGAATACTCCACGATTGTGAAAGGATTTACGAAGCCAATCGGCGATAGACGCAAAATCTACACTTATCATCATAGGGCAGCTCGTTCTGACATCGAACGTGCTTTTGGTCGCTTAAAAGCAAAGTGGCATATCATTGCAAACCCTTCCAAATCATGGCACCAAGAACAAAATTGCAAGGGTTATGAAGGGTTGTCTCATTTTACATAACATGATCCTCGAAGATGAAGAATGGGTGATTTGCGAGTTTAACGAAGCCGAACTGGATACGGTTTATCTCGAGATAAGTGAAGATGAAAAACGAGCAAGACGTCAAGAAATTAGAAACAGAGAAGTTCACCTCCAATTGAAGAATGATTTGATCGACGAAATCAACGAGCGTTTCGGCTAGTTTTTTTTTTCATTTTGTATTTTCTAATTTTAATTAAATAAAGGTTTGTATTTCTATTTTTAATTAAATTGCAAAAAAAATAATAATAATAAAATAATCCATAACATGGGGGGATAACATGGGAGTATACCCCTCCCATGTTATGGATTCGATGTTATCCAGTCAGCGCCTACGTGGCGGATAACACTGTTCTTCATAACATCGGAGGTATACCCCATGCTATAACAAGTTGGATAGCCGTTCGTGCTGTCCTTTGCTAGAAAAAGTCTCATATATTTCATGAGACTACTTGAGTTGGACAATTATTAGTATCGTTAATAACTGTCTGGGTTTGATTTGACAAAAGAGATGATGTTAGATTAGCAAAACAATCCCTTTTATTTTAATATGCATTTTATTGTAATTGTAAAACAAACATACCACCAGGTAAAATCTGATTTTATAAAAAATATTATTCTTATTATTGTTATATTTTGTATTATATTGAAATGAAATGCAAGTGTATTTAATTATTGAAACTTTTATAGATTTACATCATGGACATAAATCATAATTGACACACCACCACCGAACCAAAACAACCCAAACCCAATCTCCCTGTAAACAAAACACAGTACCCACCCCACCCCCAACGACGTCGTTTTTCCTTCTCTGCCAGCTCCTCCGTCTGTTGCTCTTCTCACGGCGTCTCTTCCCCTGCCTAGGGTTTCGTTTCCTTTCCTTCATCGGATCTGCGATTCTCCAGACACAATCTCTCTCATTTTTGTCCGATCCGTTTCTCTCTCCTCCACTTCCCGCCGGCAGATCCGACGCCCGTTTTATTACAGTTCCGGATCGGATTCCGGCCGGGCATTTTCATGTTCAGATGAGAATGCCCGAAGGATGAGCAAATACGGCAACGAAGAAGACGAAGATAACAGCAACGAGTGTTTCCACGAGTCGCTTGATCGGTTACTCTCCTCAACTACCTGCTCTTCTTCTTCCTCGTGCTCGGAAATCTGCTCGGAGAACGAAGACGGAGGTGGTTATGATGATGAGGATGAGGATTTGGTTTTGATTGATCCGAATTGCAGTAGTGTTCGTGATTATAATGCTTTTGGACGCCCCTTACCTATACCTAAATTTCCGATGGGCGTTGTGAATAGTTACGATGTTTGGATCTCACGGCCGTCGTCAGTCGACGAACGCCGGTTACGGTTGCTCAGGCAGTTAGGGCTCAGCCGTGATTCGTCGCTTTTTCGAGGTAAACCCTCTCTCTCGACCGTTTCAGATGCCGCCGTTATAAAGTTCGGTAAGTGTGGCTTTCCGGATCAGTTACAGGTTTCGGTTTCTTCTGATTCTGGCCTTATTCGATCAAAATCTGCTGATCATGATCACTGTAATAATAATAATAATTCTAGTTATAATTTTAATTCGTGTAATGAAATTCGGTCTGTTAATTCGTTTTTGCCCCCTGGCGCTGATACGGTACCAATGGGGGCTGTAAGTAATGCTGCTTCGCCTAATAAACCGCCCCCTCAGAAACTTATAAAGCCGGGTGGAGAGATTATAGAATATGATAATTCGGTGGATTCGAATTCGGATGGTAATAGCATCGAAGATGAGGTATCGGAGACGAGGTTGGATACAGCTGGCAGTGATGCGGTTTGTTTAATTAAGAATCTTGATAATGGGAAAGAGTTTGTGGTAGATGAGGTTAGAGAGGATGGTATGTGGGGAAAGCTTAAGGAAGTTGGAACGGGGAGGCGATTAACTATGGAGGAATTTGAAATGTGTGTTGGGCATTCACCTATTGTTCAAGAACTGATGAGAAGGCAGAATGTGGAGGCTGGTAATAAGGATTCACTAGACACCAATAATGGTGGGAGTGGATCTAAATTGAAAAAGAAAGGTGGGTGGTTAAAGAACATAAAAAATGTAGCGAGTTCGGTTGCTGGTTATAAAGAGAGACGAAGCAGTGATGAGAGAGATACGTCATCGGAAAAGGGTGGAAGAAGGTCTAGCTCTGCGACTGATGATAGTCAAGATGTTTCGTTTCATGGTCCACATAGAGTTCGTGTTCGACAATATGGGAAATCTTGTAAAGATCTTTCGGGTCTGTATAAAAGCCAGGAGATACAGGCTCACAATGGGTCGATCTGGACTATCAAGTTCAGTTTGGATGGGAAGTATCTTGCCAGTGCGGGCGAGGATTGTGTCATTCATGTCTGGCAAGTTGTATCTTCTGATAGAAAAGGTGATCTTTTATTTGATAAACAGGAAGATGGGAATTTGAATGTGTTACTGTTGTCGAATGGGTCACCAGAAATAGGTTTGGCATCACCAATTTTGGATAGTCAAATCGAAAAAAAGAGAAGAGGAAGGTTATCAATAAGCAGAAAGTCTACTAGCTTGGACCATATTGTAGTGCCAGAAACTGTATTTGGGCTCTCAGAAAAACCATTTTGTTCCTTTGAAGGACATCTTGATGATGTGCTTGACTTGTCATGGTCAAAGTCTCAGGTTAGCTAGCATTGGTTGATCAAATTACTTCTTTAGATTTCTTAGTTGCAGTAATGTCATTTTTTTTATGTGGGGAAACTAAAAAAAGCATGTCTTTCAGGGTTAAAATGTCATGGATATGATCTTTTTTCTCCTTGAACTTATAATCATAACTAGCTTCTTCTAGCGCATATGTTACATAAGCAAGCTCCTATGTTTCATTAATTGTTTTTAATATTTTGAAGTTGCTGTCTCGCTGCCATACATGATTTGGCTAAACAAAACATGCCTTTTCCGGTACTTGCATACATGATTTGTGTTTATGAGGTCTTTTTGACTTTTGGAATGTATATATATGATGGTTGGCTAAAATCCATACACTTTGGTCAGAGCTAAAAAGGAAAGGGATCCTGCATAAATGCTCTTATTTGGAAACTCTAAGACATGAATATTTAACATTAAAGTTAAAGAAATAAAGGACATATTAAACAGTATATTTGATATATAATTTAAGCAGTATATTTGTAAGTTTTTATAGATCTGCTTAATGAAGACGATATTTTTTTTGTAATCTGTTTTAGTTATTTCGTTTGGAAGAATTCTTCGTAGTTTCCTTAGTTTGCCATATTTGTCACATAATTTCGTATGTGTACATGCTCAACAGAATAAATGTTTGCATCCTATTTAGGTAGTAAGCTATTTAAAAATTTACATACTTTTGAGGCAAAATGAAACATATATAAAAACCTTCTTATTGGCAGACAATTTCATTTTCAGCATTTGCTCTCATCCTCAATGGACAAAACCGTTCGGTTGTGGCAGCTGTCTAGCAAGTCATGTTTGAAGATATTTTCTCACAATGACTACGGTACGAACTGATGTTTTCCGCTTAATTGGGAGTCTGGGACATATGTTTCTACATGATTACTAAGTATCCTTTTTCTTTTCTTTTCTTTTTGTAAAATACAGTAACTTGCATTCAGTTCAATCCAGTTGATGATAGATATTTCATCAGCGGATCACTTGATGCGAAAGTTCGCTTATGGAGCATTCCTGATCATCAAGTGGTTGATTGGAATGATATGCATGAAATGGTCACTGCTGCTTGCTATACATCTGATGGTCAGGTTGAGCTCATAAATTTTTAAATAACTTTTTAATTAATTACATGTGACGCGATGGGTGGGCTATACAAGTTCCGGTTGAAATGGGTCACTTCTAGTATGGGTTGAAACATGCTAGGTTGGGTTCGTTGGGTGTTGGGTTGGGTCACCCACAAACATTATTTTGTCCATTTAAAACTTATACACAACTAAAACGTTGATTATGACTACAAAAACAGTATTATAGCATTATTACAATAATTATTTACATCTTCGAACAAAAACATTTATAGCCCATTGACCTTGATCTATTTCTCTTTTAGCTAAATCTTTTACGTGAGCCATTTATGATAAAGCACAACCCATATGACTCATTCATAAGTAAATGGGTCGAAAATGCCAGCCGTGATTTCAAAAGTAGAATGATTTCACTTTTTGTATACACCTAGTTTGATCTGTTAACATTATATTGTTTTTTATAATTCTTGAAGGCTGCACTTGTCGGTTCATACAAGGGGAGCTGCTATTTATACGACACAACTGGTAAGACGTCTATTTGTGTGTTTGCTTATTATAATTACATTTTTTTTGTTTGTTTGACTCTCGTTTTGTGCTCAAATGCTTACTTAAACTGTTTTGCAGAAAATAAGTTGCAGCAAAAAAGTCAGATCAACCTGCAGAACAAACATAAGAAGGCCCGGCATAAAAAGATCACCGGTTTTCAGGTGAACTTTAAGTTACTACATGCCATCATAATTATGATGCTTTTTGTATAATTATTAGTAATTTGTTGTTAGAGTAATAGAGGAATATCAACATTAATTGTGAGCTGTTGCCAATTCATAGTGCCTTTACAGTTTGTTCCAGGTACATCAGAAGTGCTCATTACATCTGCAGATTCACGGGTTCGTGTTGTTGATGGCCTTGATTTAGTTCACAAGTTCAAAGGTAATGTTCACAAGATTTGTGGAATCATTATTGGGTAGATCAGCTATGTATAAGAATTAAAAAAAAATTCGGATAAAAGTCTTTCCAGACCATTTAGATCTGTTATCTCACCCACCTATTTTGCCGCCTCAAGATTTTTTTTCATATTTCTTTGGAAGTTTAGGCAATTCATGTGACCTGATACCCAACCTGTGTTGATTCTATTACAGGATTTCGCAACACAAACCGGCAAATCTCAGCCTCGGTGACATCAAACGGAAAATATGTGGTTTGTGCAAGTGAGGATTCCCAAGTGTATGTTTGGAAACATGAAGGTGATTCCCGGGCTAGCAGACACAAAGATGTAACCGTTACTCATTCCTATGAGCACTTTCACTGTCAAGATGTAACAGTAGCCATCCCGTGGCCTGGTAATTCCGACACTTGTTGGGGTCTCCAAGACGGGATTTCTGGAGAATCCAACAGGCTTAGCCCGGACCACTTTGATGACGTGTCAGCAGTGAACCATCCACCGACACCCGAAGATCAAATTAGTAGCAGCCCGTTTCATGGAATAATTTCTAGCGCGAGTAACGGGTACTTTTTCGACCGCTTTTCCGCCACATGGCCAGAGGAAAAACTGGTTTTAACCACGAAGAACCCGTGTCAACATACGAGTGCAGATTTTACAAACGGGTCGAGCCCGAGTAAGTCGGGCTGGGGTATGGTGATTGTAGCGGCTGGGCTTCGTGGGGAGATCAGAACATTCCAGAATTTTGGATTGCCGGCTCGAATATAGACAGGTGAACTCGTTTTGAGGTACAGCCTCGCCCCGAACCGGAGCCCGGGCTGTGCAGGTTTGTTATTTGGGAAATTTGTATAGATGTTTCCATGATTTGTAATATTTTAGCATATATGTTGCGAAAAGGATTAGTTGGTCAGGAGAAAGAAATTAGGAAAACAAAAATGAACACATGTAGAGTTAGTTGACAGGATGGGAAAAAAAGCAGATTGGAAATTTGGAATTTAAAGAGTTTATTGTCTATTTTTACCTGCTCATCCATGTGTGTACCCTTTGATTACTATGTGGCAGAGGAAAAAATGGACACATGTTGAGTTAGGGCTGTTTATTGTAATCGGTTTTTGTATGTTATGTATAACAGGTTTAATATACACGTAGGTTTTTGAGTGAGGTGTTTAATCTGTTTAATTAAACACATGGACATAGATCTTTTTAATATTAAATTAAAAAAATCAGTTTGTATGATCTTGTAATACGTTTTTATTGCAACGAGTTTAAAATCTGTTAATCGGTTTACAAGTTGATTATAATTTTTTTTCAAGTGACATCTAATCTATAACTAAATACCATTGGACAAATATCTATTGCTACAACTTGATTAATGATTACCATGATTTTGTGTCGTATAATTTTAAAATGTGTCTAAATTAGAGATTACCTTCGGTCCCAGTTAACTTGTCTTAATGCACCCTCAAATCAAAGAGTCATATGTTGGCAATCTTTCATCCATCTCTGATTGGGTACATAAGATTAAGTGGATCCTACCCACTTTTATTGAACAAATAAATCATAGCAGAAGAATCCATTTTTTCATTAGAATCCATTTTCTCATAAGAAATTAGAATTATCATAAGTGTGCACATTTCATATTATATAGGGTGAATTTTACAAACAATTCATCTTTTCAAAAACCAATCTTGAATCTTCTTTAATGCTTCTTTTATTAATGGTTGAGATAAATAACAGTAAATTTGTAATTATAATTTATTTTTAGAATACAGTGTAAGGGATACTTGGCACTCTCCGATAGTCTGGGGTTTTGTCATCTTAATTTTTCACATATTTTTTATTGAATCTTTAATCCTAATAAAGCAATAAGATGGTTGCCACATGATCTTTTTCTAGGACCTCCATATCATCATGTCCACATGTCAACGCTAGATTCAATATATTATTTCAACTTTCCAAATATAAAATTATATCTTACATTTAATACATTTTAAACTTCTATTAAATGTAATGAAGCTTCAAATCTTTTAAAATTTCTAACTTAAATTTTGAAAAATTCAAATTTAAAAATTTTATTATTTTAACTTATATTACATTTAATAAATATTAGATGTATTATTAATATAATGTAATTGTGAGATCTTTAAAACTTCTAAATTTATATTTTATAAAATTCAAATTCTGAATATTTATTATAACTTTTCACATATGAAGTTCAACAGTATAGTTAATAAATTTCTAATTTCTAATTTCTAATTAAATACATTTAGTAAATTTTAAATATCTAATTAAATAGTTATTGGCTATCCGTAATGGGGCTTGAAAGAGGCTTGAAATTGATTTTCGCGCCCCTTTAGCGCCCCTCTCACGCCCCTACCCATTACGCCCTCAATTTTCGCGCCCCTATGCCCCTCCAGGCGTGAAGATTCTCACGCTTCCCCCCTCTTCTCTCTCCTCCTCTGATTGGTTCATCCTTTCTCTTCCTTATTTTAATTGGCTATCTTTTTCTTTTTTCTTTTCTTTTTATAAAAGATTGATTTATATTATAAATCACCTCCACTACACCACTTAAGCCATCAAGCCCCTTTGCCATGTCACATGCCACATGTCACTTCATGCCTACATGAGGGGCTTGAAAATCCATGACCATTACGGATAGCCTTAGAATCCATTTTCTCATAAGAAATTAGAATTATCATAAGTGTGCACATTTCATATTATATAGGGTGAATTTTACAAACAATTCATCTTTTCAAAAACCAATCTTGAATCTTCTTTAATGCTTCTTTTATTAATGGTTGAGATAAATAACAGTAAATTTGTAATTATAATTTATTTTTAGAATACAGTGTAAGGGATACTTGGCACTCTCCGATAGTCTGGGGTTTTGTCATCTTAATTTTTCACATATTTTTTATTGAATCTTTAATCCTAATAAAGCAATAAGATGGTTGCCACATGATCTTTTTCTAGGACCTCCATATCATCATGTCCACATGTCAACGCTAGATTCAATATATTATTTCAACTTTCCAAATATAAAATTATATCTTACATTTAATACATTTTAAACTTCTATTAAATGTAATGAAGCTTCAAATCTTTTAAAATTTCTAACTTAAATTTTGAAAAATTCAAATTTAAAAATTTTATTATTTTAACTTATATTACATTTAATAAATATTAGATGTATTATTAATATAATGTAATTGTGAGATCTTTAAAACTTCTAAATTTATATTTTATAAAATTCAAATTCTGAATATTTATTATAACTTTTCACATATGAAGTTCAACAGTATAGTTAATAAATTTCTAATTTCTAATTTCTAATTAAATACATTTAGTAAATTTTAAATTTCTAATTAAATAGTTATTGTAATGTTCAACAAGTACTTATTGATATATTACATGATAAACGAAATTCATATTTATAAAGCTATTAAATTTGAACTAACTCAACCTATGTAAAACAAAGCCAAAATTGTTAAAAAAAATTACGTCATTCATATTTTTCAAATCTCTCAACATTTTTTTTCTTCCATTAATCTCATTTTATAAATCTAAATTCAACCCATATAGTTTACAGGTCACTAACCTAGTATCGATATAAAGTAATAATTTTCTATTTGTCTCTTCAATCAAATCATAATATTAAGTAATAATAATATTAAAAGTATATTATTTTTTTGTTTAATATAAATTAATTGTTATACCATTAACTAATAAGTTTAATATGAATAGTTATAACTTTTGACATTTTTTTAATCATTTAAAAAAAAAATATATATATACATGATACATCACGGATAGTTAATATGCCATCTTATTGTTTTTATATTGTAACTAGTTTTTTTATCCCCGTGTGTTACACGGCTGAATACAATCATAATCTACGATAATTATATATTTTTATAACTATCTAAAAATTTCTCAGTAATTATAGGTGGGTCAGAGGTTATACGGCAGTGAGCATTTAGGCAGTGGGTTTCCTTTGGAATGGTGTGCAACATAGAGGGTCTTGTTTACTCGCACAGACTGTGGTTGTAACGTGTCGTAGGTAACATCGTTTGCCATGATAAGACCCGGGGGTAACCGGATGTTTGCAGTTAAAAAAAAATCTAGTCACGGAAAATAAGAACTTTGTTTATTATATTGAGATGAAATATTTGGTAAATTTGAATTTAAACTTAACTAATGTAAAAAAAATTATTAAATCAAATAGAATAAAAATATTTTATATTGAATGTATAATATTTAATTAAAATTAAAATATTATTATAAATAAAATATAACATATATGCAATAAAAATATTATCTTAAATAAAATATTAACCTTAATATTTAAAATTTAGTATTTGGATAATTACTAACTTTAATATAAAAATTTATTTGAATAATTAATTATTAGATAATTACTTATTAAAAGTTTAAACTAAATAAACCCTAATAAGGAAATTTAGTATTTGGATAATTATTTATTAAAATTTGGACTTAATTTAAAATTTTTGTGGTGATGACAAGTGTCATATTTTACTAATTAAAGTATGATCAAACTTTTTGTTTATTATATAGTATAGAATATAGAATAGTATAGATATAGATTGTTTATTATATAGTATAGATTAATAACTTTATTATTTTAGCCAACTAAATATATTAATTATTCGTTTCAATTTTCATACATATTTTTAAAATAAAAATTTTGTTTATTAATAAAATTGTTTAATAATATTTTTATGAATTCTACAAACAGAAAATTACATTGTAAATAGATAAGATGCAATAAAAAACATTTAATCATACATTTTCATTTTTAAAACTATAATGTTTGTTATGATTTTTTAAACTCCATAGCATTTTTATATTATTATAGCCGAAAGTGTATAAAAATTGAAACGAATAATTAATATATTTAGTTGGCTAAAATAATAAAGTTATTAATCTATACTATATAATAAACAATCTATATCTATACTATTCTATACTATATAATATTTTTATGAATTCTACAAACAGAAAACAACATTGTAAATAGATAAGATGCAATAAAAAACATTTAATCATACATTTTCATTTTTAAAACTATAATGATTGTTATGATTTTTTAAATTCCATAGCATTTTTATATTATTATAGCCGAAAGTAATCAATTAATTTATTTTCTTGTATTCCAATTTCGATTTATTCATTAAATTATGTGATTTGTAACTCGTAAGTGCTGTAATGTTTTATATGTTGTGTTGTTTTCTTCACTTTTTTTGTATGTATCTTTTAATGTATTTGTGGCACTTGAGACTACCCTAAGGTGAGGGTATATCATTTTTTTTAGCTCTTTTCATATATTTATATAGTAGTGTTAGAAACCCGTGTATTATATTTGAATAACAAAAACGATAAATTTGATAACTCTATGTATAACCATTATATTTTTAAACTTACGTTCGTAACGTAAACGAATAAACCATTCTATATAGAGCAACATAAACCTAAATTAACAACATACGACTTAATTTTATAGTATTATAATTAGAACAATATAATAAATTTTTAGTCATATTTGACAGTAAGGCATACCCAATAAATAAGTAATTGAGGGTAACATGTCACACTTTATGAGCTCAAGATTTTTCTAACAGTTTGAAATTTTTTTCGCTTATGCCTTTATGTTACAGATGTATGCTTAAAAAATTTAACAATCATATGTACAGTTATTAGTTATATCCTTTTTATTATTCAATCCCATGTAACACATGGGTTTTCTAAAACTAGTTGTAAATATACGATTTTAAAAACCATCTAAATATTTAACGAGATCTCTCATCTTCTCCATGTTTCATTCAAATGTTATACCATCTATTTCCAGAATCCGTTCAATCACTATGGAGGCCCTAATAAGCAAACTATAAAACCGAGGCCCTCTTCCAGTTTTTTTTCTTAAGACTCATACAGTTATAAACTAGGTAATGTTTTATGAAGGACGTCTTTTAGATATGATGCCACAACTAATCCCTTTATAAAATTGTCAAAGTTGTTATATTTATCTAAACGAGATCGAATAGAGGGAAAAAAAGATTAAAAAATGATAAGTGTCTATAAGCGTGGGCGGTGTACCGGATAAAAAAAATCGGCAAACTCAATTCGGCATCCCATATTTTCGGCAAAAATCGGCATTGTATACCCCCACTCTCGGCAACCTTTTTTCGGCAAAAAAAAAAAAAATCGGCAAGTTAATGCCGAGCTTTGCCGAAGAAAAAACGGACCGTTGGGGGTGACCGTTGGGGGATTCGAACGTTGGCTACTAGCCGTTGGCTAGTAGCATTCAATTTTTTTTTTTTTTGTTTTTTTACAACCTTTTCTCCTATATAAACCCACAAAACTTTACAATTTTTACACCACATTTCATTCTCTTCTCCTACTTTTCTCTCCAACAATGGATCCTCGGAAAAAAAATGCCTCTACTTCCGCCGCCTCGAAGAAATTTCGACCCAAAGTCCGGTCGAATACCGGACAAAGTTCGACAAACCGAAACCCCCAACCTTTCTACGTACCTTCTCCACCTATAATTTCTCAACCCCAACCCGTTTATTACCCACCACAACCACCACAACAACAATCTTTTAATGATCTACTTCGATTCGGACATCCCGACTACTACCAACAATACGCTTCATCGGCCCAACAATCATATCAAAACACTCAATTCCGAGACCCCCGTCGTCTTGAAGACGAAGCTAGTGATAGCGAAGAGATGGACGAGGAGATTGAAGTAGATGAAGAAAATTCGGTTGAGTTCGAGGAGGAACAACGAGAAGAAGAAGTAGAAGAAGAGATGGAGGAAGAACCGGCTCGTCGGAAGCTAGCTAGCAAAAACAAGAAGAAGGCGACAACAAAGGCGGATCGAAGCCCATGGACTTCCGACGAAGAGAAGTATTTGGCCCAAGCTTACATTCACGTCACCGAAGACAAAAAAGTCGGTGACCAACAAAAGTTTTCATCTTTTTGGCAAAGAGTTGTTGACCATTTTAACGGTCTAATGGGTCGCGAAACAAATCGAACCGTTCATCAAATTAGCACAAAATGGAAGAATTTGAACAAGAAGTTGAAGAACTTTGGAGGCCTCATTGCTCAATTTGTAAGTTATATTATTTTTTTTTAATAGTTATTTTTTTTATAAAAGTTATATTATTTTTAACTTGTTTCTTTTAAACATTTTTTAGGATCATGCAAGGGCTAGCGGTGCGGGGGATCTTGATGTTTGGAAGTTGGCTAATACCGAGTACGAAAAGATTTATGAGAAGAAAGGTTTTACTCATGTTTCGGCTTGGGAAGTTGTGAAAGATCATCCAAAATGGAAGCATCCGAAGAGGAATGTTGGTGGGGTTAGTGAGCCCAAGAGGACAAAGACCTCGGTCACGGGCGACTACACAACGTCAAACGAAGTTGACTCTACCCAATTGCCAAGTCGTTTGCCCGACTTAAACGATGATTCGACACCTCCACTTCCACAACGAAAATCAAAAACGAAGTCGGGCGAATCGTCGAAGGATGGGTCCTCAAATGCTTTGGAGGTGATGAATAGGTTTGAAAGCAAATGGGAGAAAGAAAGAGAGTCGAAGGCGGCTATTCGAGCCCAAAACGCCGAGAGAAAGGCGATGATGTACGCGGCGGTGAAAGAAACGATGGACAACGAAAAACGAGCTCGCGATCTTGAAATATTTTTGAGGCCGACCGATAACGTCCCTCCGAGCGTACTACCGACCCTTCTCGCCGAGAAACGTCGAATCGCCGCTTTGCATGGTTGGGAATGTAATTTTTAAATTTGGTTCGAATTCTATGTTTGTGGACGTTGTTTTTTTTAAATTTCTATGTTTAGTGTTTTTAATGAAAAATTTAGTTTTATGTTTATGAATGTTTGTTTTTTAAAATTTCTATTTAGTTTATGTTTGTGTTTTTAAACTTTTAATTTAAGTATTAAATAAAAAAAAATAAAAAAACTATCAACTTATCCCACCCAACTTATCCCACCCATACCATTCAAAAAACAAAAAAGACATATACTTTTTTCTCTCTCCTGTGTCACTCTCCTATTGGCTAAAAAACTTATCCCATTTTACTCATCCTAAAAAATTTATCCCCCACACCGCCCACCCTAACTTGATTGGCAAAACTTTGTATGAAATGAACTTATATAGTAAATAAATGATATTACAAGCTTTTCATTCTCATGTAAAATATCACATTAGGTTTGTAATCAAACATGTGCCGACAAATAATATAGAAAGAAAATTTTAAATATTTTAATATTCTTGCGATGTACATAATTTCCATTGAAGTGTTTTGATTCATCATTCTTACTAGCTTACACGATTTTATTAGTTTTAAAACAAATTATTCACTGACATTACTAGTTTGGTGCGCATCTAATACCAAACCAGATTTCATTTAAATATGAAATCATAAGACCCACATAAATTTATATGTATTGCCTAACATATTATATACTAGTAGAGTAAACAATTAAATAACTGTCTCGTATATAAATCAAGATTGAAACAAAAGGTAAAACTACATTAATTATGAGATCGCCACACTTCTTTACCTTCTTTTTAGGGTAAACGTAATGGTATAACCGCGACCTGCGGCTTCCCCTCCGTCGCACTATCCGCACCAGCATTCTGGTGTAGCCGCACATCGTTATGCACCATATCAATCCCTTTCCGCACTTTTCTTTCTATCTCCTCTCCTTTTCCTCCTTCTGCGTCCCCCATAGAAGGGCGGCCTCCCCCTTCTGGCTCACCCCTGGCCCACAGCCTCCCCCTCCTGACTCACCCTTGGCTCACCTAGTCCCACCGTCACACCACTGCGATAGTGCGATACGACCATTAGGCCATATATAGTGGTGTGGTATTTCAAAGATAAAAAGTATGACACGTAAAATGCCATGCAGGCAATGCAGTGAAAATGAAAAAGTGATCTAGTGGATAGAAATGTTTAAAAATCGGTTTTGAAGTTAAACCGGAAAAGTTTTCGGCCGATTCGACCGGTCGGACCGGTTAGACCGGCCGGTTCAACCGGTTAGGTGATTTTAATATATAATTTTATAAAAATGCTAATAAACTTGTACACTCCAAAAAAATAGCTAAAATACCATTTAATCCACTAAAAAATAATACCAAATAGGTATTCCACAAGAAAATATAAGTTTTAAAATTCACAAATAATAAAAATAACAATAAAGAAACACATTTAATAAAAAATAATTCAAAAAAAATTAAAAAATAAGAAAACCAGTTTAACCGGGAAAAACCGTTCAAAACCGGCTGGTTCGAATCTCGTAAAAAACCGGACATAAAAAACCGGAGAACCCAAAAAAAATCTGATCGAACCGGTTCAACCGACCGGTATGAACTAGTTTTTTAAACACTGTGGATAGTGATAGTGTGAATGGTGGTTGTGTGAATTTAAGATTTTATTAAAAAAGAAAAAATTATTTATCTGATTGGTGAAAAAGAAAAAGAAAAAAAAATATAACACTCTTCATGCCCGTTAAAGTAACCACGAAGGTGCCCAAAATACTCAGGGGACGATATTATTAAAGTAACCACGAAGATGCCCAAAATGCTCAGGCTCATTACAAATGCTCTTACTGGTACCTTATTGTATGGCAAATTTTCTTTTTCTCGTTTTTTTTTTCTTTCAAGATCCATTAATGGTACCCTTATTGTATGGCAATTTTTTTAAAGATTATTGGTACCCTTACTTTACTGTATGCCCTTATTTTTTCATTTCTTTTCAAGGCATGGCTTTAACATAAGACTTTTTCCATAAAATCCGTATAAATACAAAATAATATTCACATACGCTTAGTGTCTTCTGTTCTTTTCTCAAAGTGATTCAACCAACTTGGATGCAAACAATGCTAGAAATCATCATCATCATTATTAAAAATCAAATATCTACATTCAAAAACAAGAAAAGAAAAACAAAAACAAAACATAAAAAGAAGGAAAAAAGAAAAAAAGAACTTTTGAAGTAAATTGGGCCGCTGGAGATTGTCCAAGATTGAAGGGTTCTCTATTATTAGGATGCATAATGATCATCCCATTGGGTCCAATTGGCCTCACTGCCCCTACGAGGGATAGAATTGACCCTGGAGTAAGTGTCCACTTTGAAATTAGCCCCACACATCACCCCTTCACTATCCACCCTTGGCATTGCTTTAATCTTGTTCATTGGATGCTCAAAACTCATCAGACCACCTTCACTATGGAACATACACCCTGCACATAAACATATTTTTCTTCCAAATTATAACCCAAATCTTGATTTAGGATCTTTAGCCAAAAATTCAAGAATATAGGTTACGAGAAAACATACTTCTTTTAGTTGGGAGAAAAGATAGTATAAGACATGGTAATAATCAATGTTTTAAAAACCAGTTTTTTTATATGAACTTTTTTATATGAACTGGAAAACCTTTTGGAGCCGGTTCCACCGATCGAAACGGTTAGACCGGCCGGTTAAACCTTACATATATTTTTTTATAAAAAAATAATAAACTTGTACATTCCAACAAAAATAGTTAAAATACAATTATAATCCACTCAAAAATAATACCAAATAGGTATTTCACAAAAAAATATAAGTTTTAAACTTTATAAAATAACAAAAAATAACAACAAAATAAAAAAAAAAGTCAGAAAACCGGTTAAACAGGCCGTTTCGAACCGGTTTTTAAAACATTACTAATAAGACAACAAATTTGTATTTTCCCCCCTTTTTCTCGTATCAAATATCCATAGCTAATTTAACATTTTTGAGCTACATGTATAAGTGTTTTCTCGAGGTTGAGGGTTCAAATCTTATGATGAGTTACAAAAGATTGAGGGTTCAAACTTTACGATGAGTTTAGTGGATCTATTACTAAAGACCGAGTGTTCAAATCTTATTTATTTATGTAAGCGGTTAAATAAAAGTAAGTTTTGGGTAGTAATGTTTGTTACCTTTGGGAAATGGAGCAAATGACTTGGCACAACCTGCTTTTATAACCTCCAGATCATCAGATATCACCACTGACCCATCCGCCGCTATACCCCAATACAGCTTCACACCCCCATCTGAACCCTAAAAAGACCAAAAAAAAAAAAAAAATTCATTCAGGCATTTCGTCGAACACTTGGCAAGCAAAAAAAAAAAAAAAAAAAAAACCCATAAAAACGAAACTTTACCAGGGCAGTGAAAACGGTGCCGTCTTTACTATCATAAACAACAAACGCAAAACTCCCTTCAAGATCCTTCACAACCTGATCCGCCGGATACGGCCCACGATCCCGTAACGTCCGGTAAGCCTCGATGACAAACATCGCTTCATTCGTGTTCTTCGAAAGTCCGTACTGTTTGATCTGGGCGCACAGATTGTTCAAACTCCCCATGAACAGACAGTATATATCATCGAAAGCCGTGAACATCCGTTGATGGACGGAGTACGGGCGGTCGGGCTTGACGTAGGCGAGAACGGCGGCGTCGCCGAAGGTCATGGAGAAGGTGTTTTTGGGGTGGGCGGAGAGGAATTCTTCGAGGGTTTCTTCCGGGAGTTTGGGTTGGTTGGAGGAATGGTGGGCTGCCGGACTTTTGAGCTCCTCCGGTGGGTGTGCAAACGCCTTGTGAAAGATGGCCAACATGTTGAAGAAAATTGGGGGAAATTAATTAGTAAGATGAAGAATTGTGAATGATGAAAGAAGGGAAATAATGGGGAGATGGTTGCAGGGGGGTTAAATAGGGGGAATAGGGTGGCGGGTGGCGGGCCGCCGTGGAATGACGTGGCGATGAATGGGTGATAACGATAACGATGGCGGATAAGATTCTCGTACCCCTATGTAAGTTTAGTATTTTTTTATTTTATTTTTTTTTCTAAAATGTATAATTGTCTTTTTGTTATTATAAAAATACAAATTAGAGCATTCACGGTAGATCTTTTAAAAAAATTGTAAGTGTAAATCTGTAAAATTTGAGGTTTGGTTGTGAGTGGTTGTGAGTAGAGGAGAGAGAAAAAATTTAGAAAATCTACATAATTGACAAAAAACATGGAGATTTGCTAAAATTTAAGGATTGGAAGAGAAAGAAAAAAGTAATGATAAAGGTATAAAAATTATTATTTAATTATAGTTGTGAGTGAAAGAGAGAGAAAAAATAATAATTAAAGTATAAATTATAGGGATGAGGATGGAGAACCTACTGTGAATGCTCTTAATATTATTTTAGATAAACCTTCTGCCTTTTTTTTATTTATTTTTATTTCGTCTGTAGTCGCTACTTAAACTAGCTTTTATTACTCGCATGTTGTTATAGGAATAACGCAAAATAGTTTTATTATTAAAGTGCAACGTAATTAAAAAAATAAGACAAGAACATTAAGGGTTTTATTAATTTTAATTTTAGTTTTACACTGTTGTATTTTATTTGATTCAACCGTCGTTGCCGTCAACATCTCCAACACTCCCACACCAGCTCCACCACATCTCTACCACTATGGGAGAGTCGTTTACTAGATATTTTCCCGTAAACCCTAATACAATTTAATTTTGTAAAAAAGAATAAATAAAAAATAAGACAAGAACATTAAGAGTTTTATTGATTTTAATTTTAGTTTTACACTGTTGTATTTTATTTGATTCAACCGTCGTCGCCGTCAACATCTCCAACACTCCCACACTAGCTCCACCACATCTCTACCACTATGGGAGAGTCGTTTACTAGATATTTTCCCGTAAACCCTAATACAATTTAATTTTGTTAAAAAGAATAAATAATGGTTTGAGGTTGTTTATGAATTTAATAGTTTATAGAATCACACAATCTAGTTGAACATATACTGTGACATGTGTGTTTAGTTACAAATGATTCTTCTAACATCGCAACCTGCACATTATGACTAGAGCTTAAAGTAGCGGGTTGACTTTAATATTTGATATACTGATAAGGTGAATATCAAGTCTATTCAATGCTTCGCTCCCTTTGGGGCATCCACTTAGTGTGTTTGGTTATATGAGATTACAATTCCAAAAAGACACCTTATTATAAATCACTCCGAGGTTTATGTGTCTTTCAATGTGTGATAAGCTCAACTAGACAATTTAAACTTTAATCATAACACAACTTTAAGTATTGACATCTCTTTCATCTTAGCTCCGATTCGATCACCGTTTAGTTCGTTGTAATCCTCTCATGCAGACGATCACAACTGAAATAGTTAATAGTTATAATAGTGTGTTTGGTTATATGAGATTACAATTCCAAAAAGACACCTTATTATAAATCACTCCAAGGTTTATGTGTCTTTCAATGTGTGATAAGCTCAACTAGACAATTTAAACTTTAATCATAACACAACTTTAAGTATTGACATCTCTTTCATCTTAGCTCCGATTCAATCACCGTTTAGTTCGTTGTAATCCTCTCATGCAGACGATCACAACTGAAATAGTTAATAGTTATAATAATACTTATTACTTTTATATCCAATTAAGTAAAAACCTTATTTTTTACTAAAATTTCCAACAAATATAACACACTTTAAGATGTTTTTTTGTTGCTCCTAGATGTCCTTTTGTGGTTAATGGAGTTGTTCCAAGATGTCCTTTTTGTTGTTAACAGTCGACAATACAAACGTGGCTATTACCTTGCTGATGACATATACCTACTTGGTCTACGTTTGTGAAACCGTTTCAATATCCGTTTGAAATCAAGGAGACAAAAATGAAGAAGATACGAGATGGGGTTAGAAAAGACGTCGAAAGAGCGTTTGGTAATTTAAAGCAAAAGTGGATGATAGTTGATCGAAAAGGGTGTCCAATGGATAAAAAGCTAATGGAGAATATTATGTACACTGTAATGATACTTCACAATATGGTGTTCAAAGACGAGAGCAAAGCAATATCACCGGTGCACATTCGCGATCCTCCAGTAGAGTCGGTTATCGATGATAATGTCTTATTGGAACTGCGCGATAGCGAGACACATTGTATGCTTAGATTCGATATTACGGAGCACATCGCCGCACACATGGATGTTCAATTAACAGAGGAAGAGTTAAATGCGTAGTTTTTTTATATAGTATTGTGTTTTAGAAAGTTGTATTAAAACACATAGTTTTTTTTAATCTAGTATTGTGTATTAAAATTAGTTGTATTAACTTATGATTTATGTGTTTTAATTTTATGTGATTTTTATTAAAAGAATATTTAAAAAAAAATCTTGAACCTTTAGAGTAGTTTTCATGACCATACTCTTTGAAAACCACTTTATTTTCTCTCACGTCTCATATAATGATTGAAATTGAATAAAAAAAAGTATCCTAAATATTAATTTTTTTACTATACCCCTAAGATGGTGCTTGCTTGTAAGGACTAAGGAGTCTAATTTGATTTGTGGAGGTTGAGTCGAAATGTCGAATTAATAAAGTTATTGGAATTAGGTTCCTCCTTTAAGGTTAAAGTTTTGAGTCGATGGTTAAAGGTTTAAGTCGATTTGGGGAAGAAAACTAGAAAAGACTATCCCAGTAAAAGAAAGAAAAAAAAGACTTGCTCCAAATAAATGACAGAAATAAATCAGATCAAACTAAATTAAATTTGTCGTTCAAAAAATTTAAAACACAAAATGATTTATTTCCAAAAATAGAATAACTGGATTGAAACTAACAAATGGACTCCTCGTTTTGGGAGCTTACCAGATAAGGTTAGGTGTCAGTGTCACATCAGGAAAATGACAAATTTGCTGTTAGTTTTATTTTCAACCTGTGGGCTTCCGCCACGCCGGGAAAAATATCACGTGACAGAAATTTAATAAAGCAAATTGTGAAACTATGATTTTTAATTTTTACACTATAAGACTGTCCATTCTGTTGGTTACTCTTTTAGTTTTTAGGGTTTTGGTAGTTATGTGACTCGGTTCTAATTTAACGGGATGTAGTTTTACTCCATGTGGTCTTAGGAGAAGGTTTCTGTCAAAAGAAAGCTTCAAGAGAGGGTGTCTTGGTTCTCACAGAGGTCCGAGTAATCGACCTTGGACATAGCCACGCAAGGATAAGTTTACATGTGAGACCAAGGTCGCTTGATCGATACCGTTCCAAAAGAAAATTAACGTTTCAAATATCATTACATACGGGGTTATGTATGAAAAAAGTGTTGGGCACTTTATCCTTCACGCCCCTCCTCACACACATCCTTGAATTTTTTAATTTTTTTATTGGTTCTCCCTAGGGTCGAAATTGGATGAGGCTCAGGGGTCTCCGTGCACCCCTCAACCTCGTACGCAAAGCGGAAATTATATGTACAGTTTTTCAAATATTTTTTTATGTGATGAGGAGTCATTAAATAAATTCTGGATAAAATAAAATCAATTAACATGTATGTCCCAATGGTCTTCAAAATCTTGTTTAGTGTGTTCCTTTCTCTTGAATGACCCGGGTTCAAGCTTTGCTTGCTATATTTTATATTTTTTTAGTTCAAATCTTGATTGACTAATATCCCTAACAAAAACTACAAATTAATTATCAATACATTAGAGGAGGGGGTATGGTTGTAGTGTGGCTTGGGAGGGCCATGTCCACCATCCAATAAAATGTTGACAACTCAAAATAGTCTTTTTAAGCATGGGTTGGAGCCACACCACAGGGTATGGTAGTAGTGTGGCTTGGGTGGCTCCAAACCCTCCAACGGTAAAGAAAAAACGGTCAAAATTGGAGAGGAGGAGCCGGCTTGGGGCGGTTTGAAGAAACCATGAAAGTCGAAAAAATGAAGTCGGGTGGGGGTAGCCGTTTCACACGGTATGGTTGCCTTGGGGGAGCCACGCGGTTCCCTTGGAGCCGCCCTTGGAGCCAGGCACCATACCGCCTCCCCTTAACATTTATGCTCCATTCGAAAATAAATTGTTGAGCATTTTTTATTCTTCTATTATATTTTTTGTTGAAATTTTGAATCATCATCATTTCTTCTATATTAATTAAATCTAATAACGACAGTTTTTATTATTGTGTCGTATTTGTCTTATATGACTAATACGATCCAGACCAACTTTTTTTATGTATATTTATATAAAACTGTAGAATTAAAAAAAAAGTGACTCTGTAAAAATAAATTGTACACCCCATGAAAAAGCTTTCTAGTTCCACCTCTGGTTCTCCTTTTAATATAACCCCTCATTCTTCATAACCCCCATTACACCTGCTATTCTCATAACCCCCCATATGCCACATGGCTAATAACCCCCACGGGATGGGGGTTACCACTATATATAGCCTAAGTGAGACTTAGTCCAAATTCCAGTTAGGCTAGGTGTAGGTTTTGCTATTAATATACTAGGAAATGACAAAAGAATAACTCAAATAAAATAGAACTACTTTTTTCAATGTTTAAAAAGACTATTTATATCAGTTGAGATTATTTTCAGGAAAAATCATCTTTGTAAGCGTTTGGATAAAAAATTTGTAAGGCTCAGTGATCGAACTCATGACATTTCTGTCCTGATTCTTCCTTTCATCACCAATATCATCCGGTCAAATGACCAATGGTAGGAAATCTATTAGTTACTCGTTAAAGTTTTAATTCAATGACCAGAATTAGATGGGGATATATCGCTCGGAGACGTAGAATAAAAATTCGTTTATTTGCATCAAGCTTTGATGTGGAAACAAAACAAAAGCTTTCTTGGAGCCCCTTCTTTGGGCCTTTTTTTGACACGTGTCGTCCTAGTCAGCAAGGGGCTTCATGACTAAAACTGGTATAGTTATAAAGCCCTATAACGCTCCTCTAATTTTTACACAATTATGTTATTTTATTTATAAAAATAAAACCTTCAAAACTCTCACCCAATAAAAAAACATTCAAAGAACTAACCAATCACATCACTTCTTAACCGGTGTTATAGCAAGAACGTCTCAATAATTTTTTTGCCCCATAACGCCCCCGAGGGTGGTGTTAGGGTGTTATGGGGGCGACAATTTCGCCCTATAACACCCACTACGCGTAGCCTTAATAAGAAGTGAGCAAAATTAAAACCCAATCAAAAGTGTAGATAGACATTAGTTATTCTATATGTACATAATGCAACTCGTATTGCAAATTTTCATGCATAATGTACGATTCAATAATGCATAACTTTAAAATGAAGATGTAACTCTTTTAGCAATTTGTATAAGTGCATACCTTTTTACCTACTCAACTTTATTGGAGTACCCCTATATTGTTCCACATAAACTGTCAGTTTCCATCTCCATCTTATATAACTAGAACCCGCTTTCTCTCGATCTTTCTCTTGCTGAAGATAGCGATGACGGACAAAGGTGGCAATCGATGGTGAGGGGCGGCGACGGTGGTTGTGGCTCGATAAGGCGGCAGACAACGACGTTTTGGCGATAATTACCGTTTCTTTTGCTTGCCTTTTAAATTTTACTAATCGTGACGTGATTGAGTTGTCTTCTGCTTTGATCTAAGTTTTTCCTCGACTTTCTTTATTTTGATTTTACTTATTTCTTACATTTTGACTCGATCATGGTTTACGATGAAGATTTGGGTGGTGAGGACGGGGAAAGACGATCTCTAGCAGCAATGATGGTATAAAATGGGGACCACACAGGGTATAATGTAATGTTTTGGGGAAACTAACCACTTGCTTCTCAGAATATTTTATCAAACAGTTTCCCATTCGATTTTCCTGGATTTCTATGAATTTTGTGGTTGCCTTTTGTGTTATCGAAGAAATGGGAGATTATTTGGAAAGTGAGCCCTAATCGAGTAGTCATGACGTCGAGTAATCGACCATTGTTTATTCGGTTTTACATTAACAACACTATACAAGTTTGATTATTCGTTTCTCAACAATCAATGTTTTCTAGCAATTCTTGAAACTGGTATTAGTGGTGAATATATGAACTTTTTGATGGAGTTCATAAATTTTTGGCGTTCAGTCGTTCACCCCTATATACGATTTTTTTAGACCGGTTCATGTCGGGTCATATTACATGATAAAAAAACCAACTTAAAATATGAAAACTTATAACAAAGCTAGTATCGCCAAAGGCGATTGTCAATCAGGAATCCAGAGAAGAAGGTCGAAGCCCGGAAGGAGATCAGACTGGTGCAATGACGCCGGTTGGTGTGACCGTGTGAAATCACCAAAGAAGATCGTCAATTGGGAATCCGAAGAAGAAAAGAGAAATCAAAATTGGGATTTATATTTGCTTTTTTGTTGGCTAATTTTTTTAATAGATTTGTTATAATTTTCATGTGTTGGGGTCGGAGTGTATTATTTCTCTTGGACTGGATGTGGGCTATTTTGGATTCTGCTTTGTAGTGGGCTTGCTTGCATGGGCTTGGGCTGAAGATTGTAATTGTTGGCGTCTGGTTTCCTCGCGGGTTATACCCGCTTCATTAATATGTCTGGTGACCCGTTATTTGGATGTATATAACATTTTATTTGTGGCTTTTAGGGAGAGCATAGATATTTTTGAGTTGTAGTTCAATCATCCATGTATTCCCAATCTAAGGTTTTAGGTTCATCTGGTTAATGATCCATTTTTTCTGTTAGATTGTGAGTTTGAGTGTGTGCAGATCATCGTATTGATGTCTGCTTCTTATGTACCATATAGGACGTTACAATAATCGCTTTGTACAGTTTCTTTATCAGCTTCAAAACACTCGTTTTACTTGACGCTTGAAGGATTTCTAGGACCACGGGACCAATATCTTAGACGTGATTGAATGATTACACCACCTACTCCCAAGACCATCTCAAACCATCACAACAAATCTATATCTAATTAGTGTATGATCGGTTCTCAAGGAGTTAGATTGATGGTAAAACAATGAGTTAAAATCCTAGAAAATACAGGTGTGGCAATTAGTGTATGATTAAGACAAGTTAACACTTGAAAACTTAAAGAACGAATCAAATGGACTATTTTTTAACAGCGTTATTCTGAGTTTTTATGTGACGGGGACTTTAACCGTTTCCAGTTAATTGACCTTTTAGGTCCAACTTGAAAATCTCCCATAAATAAAAACCCTAACAACCGGGTAAAACTCCTCTTCTCCCGACACAAACGGTGAGGCTCTAACCGCCTACCTCTCCTATAAGAAGTCACCAAGCCAAAAAGGCCTTGGTGGATCAAATGGACAATTAACCCGTCAATTTGATCTTATGTCAAAATTAGTCAATTATCTAAAGTCAACTAGTACCACACCTCAAATAGAAAGAAACCAAATCTCTCAAAAAGTCAAAATTTCGTCAACCCTCCACTCTTCCCTCTCATCCCAACACATTTGCCATTAATACAATCAACAAAATTCATCTATTTCTTTCTTGAACCCACAAAACAATCAACCTTTTCATCAAATTCTTTGTAATTCCTTGTTTCATTTGTCAATTTTCCTTCATGTTCTTCCTCCAATTTTCTCCATAAAGATCCATACCCATATCAATCAACCATGGGAAGTAAAGATGATCATGAAGACCACAATGATCTTGACCCTTATTCGAAAGAATCGAATTCGGGGGTGTACGGTGCCGTATTCAACCTAACCACGACGGTAATCGGGGCCGGAATCATGGCATTACCTGCCGTCATGAAAGTTCTCGGGTTGGTCGTCGGAGTTGTCATGATCCTCTTGATGGGAATCATAACGGAAGTGAGCGTCGAGTTGCTCGTTCGATTCACCGTTCAATGCAAAGCGACATCTTACGGGGAGGTTGTGCAACAAGCATTAGGCTCACCCGCAAGGATCGTGTCCGAAATTTGCATAATCTTGAACAATGCTGGTGTTTTGGTGGTCTATTTGATCATCATGGGTGATGTGATGTCGGGTTCGCCTCGACATGTTGGTGTTTTGGACCAGTGGTTCGGCAACGGGTTTTGGGACGATAGACGACTCGTGGTTTTGATCGTTTTGGTCGTGTTTCTTGCCCCGCTTTGCGCGTTGGACAAGATTGAATCTTTGAGTATGACTTCTGCGGCTTCTGTGGTTCTCGCGGTTCTCTTCGTGACCATTGCGTGTCTAGTCGCGTTTATAATGTTTGTCGAGGGTAAAACCGCGCCTCCTAGGCTAGTTCCGGATTTTAGTTCGAAACAAGCGATTCTTGACCTTCTCGTTGTGATCCCGATCATGTCAAACGCGTACGTTTGTCACTTCAATCTTCAACCGATTTACAACGAACTGACGGGGCCTTCGCCGAAAAAGATGAACAAGATTGGCCGGATAACGACGGTTATTTGTGTCATAATCTATTGGCTGACCGCGGTATCGGGTTATCTTCTATTCGGGAAGAACACGGAACCCGACATACTCACGAACTTCGATAAACCTCTCCCGATCCGGTTTAGTAAAAGTTTGAATTTCATCGTTCGTGTGGGTTACATTTTTCACTTGATTCTCGTGTTCCCGGTGATTCACTTCTCGTTAAGGCAAACCGTCGACTCGTTGGCGTTTAGTGGCGTGGCGCCACTATCCGAGAGCAAGAATCGGTGCTTAGGGTTAACGTGCGTGATTTTGGTGGTAACGTATTTGGCATCGATTATGATCCCGAGCATATGGACCGCTTTTAAGTTTACGGGTGCAACCACGGCTGTGTCGTTAGGGTTCACGTTCCCGGCTCTTATCGCGCTACGGTTAAGTGGGAAGGGGTCGCCGGGGCTTAGTAGCCGAGAGCGGTTGTTGTCGTGGTCGATGTTGATCCTAGCGATCATGGTTAGCATTGTTGGAGTACTAGGAAACATGTATGGTTTGCAAAAATGAATCGTCATTTACCAAATCTTATATTATTTATTGAAATAGTTTCTTTTGTTATTTAAGAGCCTCCCCCGTAAGATACATGTTATATACGTCATAAGTTATCAAAAACGAGTTAACAAATACATGTGCTAGCAAGGTGTAACCACTTGTCAATCAAGCACCTAAACTTAGGGATGGCAATTGCTGTTACGATCGAAAGAGGAATCGAACTCGACACGAAAAAAAAAGTTTTAGGTCATCCTATATGACCTATATACTTGAAAAAGGTCAACCCGATAACGACTCGTTAAATAGGTGGATAGACTTGTTAACACGTTTAAGAGCTTTTGAAATATAATTATTTATATTATAGAGATAAAAAATATTAATATTTAAATTTATATATTTTTATTTTTAATATTTCCCTCTATATATAAACATGATACAAAGTCATTTAATTTCTCATTTTATCATCTTTTTACTTTCAACAATTTTATTTTATTAGTTATAAGTAATTATTCCCTAATACTTTACACTTGTTTCTTCTTATATCAGATTAAATATATAAATCTAAGTTTATTAAATATTAATTAATTATTTATATCGTTACTAAGTCATTAGGTATTACTTATATTTATAAATAAACATAAAACGGATTGACCTGAAACACTACCCAGTGGGGGCCCTGAGCATGTGCGAGAGATGCGACAGAACAGGGCCCATCATTTTCGGGGGCCCATATTTAAAAAAATAATTATATATATACTATAAACTATGAAAAATTGATCAATTAATTTGCTATAAAAATGCTAAGAGATCTATAAGATTTGTCAGTAACTACTTAGAATGTTATTTTAAAACCATAATATTCTTATGTTTATCGTTATAACGTATTTTTGTCTTATTTAAGAACATTTTCAGCTTTTCTATTTACAATTTTATTTTCGAATGGGGCTCATTAGTTTAGTTCGAACGGGGCACCTAAATTCTCAGGACCGGCCCTGACACTACCGAATACGACACGAATTTAAATAGGCCGACACAACACAAATACTTATATAGGTTGACACCAACCCAACATGATTGACAGTTGACACCCTACCTAAAATAGACATTAAAACACGTTAAAACATGTGGACAAATAAATGCTCACTAGTGAGCCTTAATCGTATCAACTCAAAAGTCAAAACTCATACATTATACTCTATACATCTACCCGATGAGTTGAATAAAGGTTTGTAATGTGGCCGGTCTTGAGTAATTTTGTTTTTTAAAAACTTTTTATTTATAGGTACATGTATATGAACGCAACATAAAAAGCAAAATAATTAGATTGTGTAGTGGGTAAAGCTATGTAATATAACCTTTAGATCTCAATTTTGATTCTTGAAGTCTGCGAACTCAGATTGTTTTTTCTTCCGCTTTCTAATTGTCTCTTCTTTCGTATTTTTAGTTTGAATTTCACACCCTTCTGTTTACGTATCAATTTTTTGTTCTCATTATCTGTTAATAATTTTGTTTATCGTTGTGCATTTTTTTGTGTATCTGTATTTTTCTTTACGTTGCGCTTTAGCAATGTAACTATTTTGTGTACCCATAGTATCTCCGATGCAATGCTCGGGCGATTAATTCTAGTTAATATATAATATAATAAGGTTCATGATTTATTTTTTTGCACAGTCACCTATATTAAAAGAAAACGAACTAGCAACAAGCTCGATGTCTCCTCGTACTATAAGATTGGAAAGAAATTGGACCACATCATCAAACAAATAGTAGTTTTTTAGTCACTTGATATCGTGAATCGCATCTTTCTTCATCCGCCAAATAGCGCAAAAGGCAACAAAGATGACCGTGAACACCCCTAACCCCAATCACTCTCCGGGTGTGACACAATAAGGTTTCCCTAAAGATTGAATACGTGCACCGATTGGTTATTTCTCCTCTCGTTCCTTCCTAACGATAACACTAGTACCCGGAAAATTGATTTTCCTCTCGGTCCTTCCCAATTCGATCACCCTAGAGAAACCCTAAGATGAAAGGAGTTACCTTTAATTTACCCACAATTTGACACGAATAACAGATTAACTAAAAACTCTAGAAAACCTCTATCTCGAGACAATTCTACCTAAGACTTTTGACTAACCCGACTACCCCATATACCTATCACCTCTCGGAATTCTAAGTGAAACAGAATACAAGAACCAACAATTCAATTATCAATTAATCCTATGAATTAATAAAGTAGCAAATCATATTAAATTGTAAACACACAATCAAATAATTCAATTACCTTATCCAAACCGAAAGACATTCGCAAGCAAAGCAAGAATTAACTAACAATTGCAAACTCAATTCAAATACGCGGGTGTATCAAAACAGTAAATTAATGGTACTTTACTAGAGCATCATCCATCAGTAAAAGTCACAAAACCAAAAGAATGTCAAAAATATCAATTAGTCATCTATAGTCTAGGTGGCACATAAGTGCTAAGTGCTTAGCCTACAATCATGTTCATGGCTAGGAAGTAAATAAAGTTTGAATCTTTTGCGGTGAACATGGTTTAAACAAGCCATTTAACTAGAAAACAAAAGATAAACAAGAACCCGAAATCTTATTTGTAGTCTAATGCTTGATCCTATGCCATCTCCCTTGATCCCTGTTTATTCTCTGACTCAGTTCGTCCAAAATCGCCTAACTTTGACGGCGAAATGAGAGTTTTTCGAATAGAACCCGTGCAACTAATTTCATAGTCGAATTTAGGGTTTTTTACGGGAAAACAAGAAACTCGTGTATCGCGTCTTTCATATGGAAGAAGTAGGCGTATCGCCTAAGACAAAATAGTCGGGTCAACCGACTTTGGCTTTTCTAGCGAACTTAAGATCTAGGCGTATCGCCTCTTTTGTTCTTTTGCTTTAGGCGTAGCCCTGTTTCCACTTTTTCAGCTTTTTTTCTTTATTTAATCTCCAACTTTTCTCCAATGCTCGTTAAGCCTTGGGATCAAATCCAATAACTACATAAACACACAAAAACTATAATTAAGACTCAATTGAACATAAATAACTAAAAAACAAATAAAATGACTCAAACTGTACAACACTGTAAAGGAAAACCCTATGTTTTTAGCAACACATCAATAAGTAGAGTAAATTATAAGTCAAATATGATAAATTGTCTTTCATATATAGAAACGAGTACCACGTTACAAATTGTAACTATCGTAGCATCACACGAGTTTTCGACTAGTTATACAATATACATATACCAGATGAGGTGAATAGGAACTATCATGTGTTGCCATTCAAGGCTTGCCATGTGGCAGGTCTTGAGTAATTTTGTTTTTTTTTTATGTTTTTTATAGATAAATGTGTGTAAACGCAACACAATTAACAAATGAGCTAGAAGTAGTGGATGGAGCTGTGTAACATAACCAACCTTTAGGCCCCAATTTTGATCCTTGAAGCCTTCAAACCTAAAAAAAAATCTCCAGTTTTCTAATTTTTTTTTCTTTTTTTAGGTTTTATTAGTTTTAATTTTACACCGTTCCATTTATGTATCAATTTTATTCATATTGTCTTTTATTTTTGTGTATCGTTTTTTGTGTGTCTGTGTTTTTCTTTACGCAGCGCTTTAGCAATGTACATGTTTGTCTACCCACAGTATCTCCGATGCAACCCACGGGTGATTAATTGTAGTTAATATATAATATAATAGTGTTCATGATCTTATTTTTATAACAACGGCTTATATTAAAAGAAAACGAACTAGCAAGAAGCTCGACGTCTCCTCATACTATAGGAACGGAAAGAGAGTGTACCACATCATCAAACAATGAGTAGTTTTTTTGTCACTTAATATCGTGGATCACATCATTCCTCATCCGCCAACTAGCGCAAAAGGCAACAAAGATGACCGTTCCCAAAACCTTTTTTTATCTAACTTTCATGTAGAATCATCAAGCCACTTCATTGGCATAGCCGCTCAACAATCTGACAGAAAAATACAACCCAACCACACGGCGACTTTGTTTCAAATATGACAAATGATCGGGCACAAAGCACAAAGATGATTCGAAGACTCCACACCAGTATCACACAATGGACATAAAACACTTGGAACATCGTCCCCTTTGACATCAAATTTTACTTGATTGAGAAAATGAGGGAGAAGGGTCCAGGATGTCTTGGGCTAGGGTTATGTTTGGGCTTGAAAAGTGGGCTGAACTCGAATGATCATCATATAGGGAGTTGAGGAATTCTTTCCTGACCCAAATTTGGAATGAACAATTTGTTAATTGTTCCAAAGATACTTCCTCAACAATTATTCATTTCTGTATTTCTGACATTTTCATACAAAGAACCATGTCAAAAAGATCAACAGTTTACATCACTAAGTGTTCATAAGCTTTTAAACATAAGATCACACTTATTATACACACATACAACAAACACAGACCTTAAAACCAACATCAAAAAAAAAAAAAAAAAAAAAAAACCATCTATGTAGTAGACTATTGACAAAATCAACATAATCATCAAACTAGTGACCCGAGTTGTGGGGCAAACGGAACGAACCACCAGCATACAGCATTTGATAAACGGGTCGAATCCTAATGGTCAAAATCAAGCTCAATATGGTCCCTACACCACATACACAAGCAAGAACAAGAAATGTGAGCCGAAAACAAGTGGGGCCCAAGCACGTTGACCCGCCTTGTTTAGCTGCTTCTGTATCATAAATGTGACCCGCGAACATACCAGAGAATATAAGCGCCCCGAGAGGGTTTCCTAGCTGCATAAAGTTAAAAAACAAGCCGAAGTTTTTTAATCCAAAAAGCTCGGAGGATGTTGATACCATAATAGCAATTTGAACACCATAACATGTTCCAAGTAATGCAGTTGCAGCATATAGTGTTCCTTTAAAAGCTGATGCATATAGAAGATATGTTAACACCATGATGATTTGTGTCACCATTGTCCATAATGTCCTTGGAATCGCGTTTAACCTGCATCACAAATCCCATAAAAAAATTATAGGCTTACAAGGCCCGGGCCTAAGAAGATTGATTTGGGCCCGGGCCCAAAAGGACTGATTTGGGCCCGGGCCTAAAATGACTGATTTGGCCCACACAACAAGAACTAATTTGGGAACAACATTTCAGATTGAATTTTCCTTTTCTTGATTTTTAAAAATATTTTTAGATTTCAATTAATTATAACCAAAATCTTGTTATAAATTATTAAAAACAAGACATTTTAATTTTTTTAAATAAAACTTCTAACATTTTGGAAATATAAAGAATAAAAATGTGTCTATTTTTTATATACCTCCATTTAGTTTTATAAAGCACAAAATCAAACTAGTAAAAGAGATTAAACTTCTTACTCTGACCAGGGCTCAAGGGCCTGGGACTTAAACCAGACACTTGGGCCTCATTGACCTATAATCGGGCTTTGCCCAACCGAGCTTTCGGGCTCAACCGGGCCTGGTTCTAGACATAGATAAAATGGGCTTTTCGGGCAGAGCCCAGAAGATGAATCATAATGATAATCAAGATTACCTCACAAAGTATTCCGAAACAGCACCACCACCAAGCCGGCCAAGAAAATTGCAAAAACTGAATAGACTCATCAATGTGGTTGTATCATCAAACCCTAGTGAACTCCCAATCTGGGCCAAGTTGTTCAACACAGTGACCCCGGACCCGATCCCGAGAAAATAAGTGGTCCATAACAGCCAAAAATCGGCCTTCACTATAGCTTCACGAAAACCAAAATCGTCACCTCTTCTAGGCCTTCTTTTCTTGAACTTAACAGCTCCTTCTCCAACAGCAAGAAGCAAATTCACATCAGACCCATATTCATTTTCACGAAAACTTGTAAGATTCGTGTTTGAAGATGACATTGTTAGCAAAGGTTCAGTTTTCAAATCCAAACTGTCTGAAGACTCAACAGTCCGGATCATATTCTTCTGGGCTGGAAATAGGGTCATTTTAACCGGAATTGCAAGTGGTGAGAGTAAAAGAACCACCATAACCGCAATAAACGTGTAGGAAGTTGTTTTGTTTAGATCTAACGAGTTTTTTAGGATGGTTGTGGTTAAAAGAAAGATTGCCAGTAAAAGACTTGACCCTTGAGTGAAAAGAAAGTGCGCGTTTTCTGATGGGTCGGGCTCAGAAGCGGGTGTACAGGGGCGTACATAGTACATTAATGCTAGACATATAATAGGGATACCAAGTGCGAAAACGAGCACAAGTTGGGTAGATGACCCGTTTAGTAACATGGTGCATACTTCTGTGAAAAATGCAGCACTAAGGGCAATGTACCCTTTTAGGAGGCCTGCAACTGTGCCTCGACTTAGAGGGAAGTTTCTTAAATTTGTAACGAGCACTGCAGTTCCCAACCACGCGCTGCTATTAGCCGCTAGCACGAGTGCAATCCATAACTGAAAACAAGGGTTCTTGTTAGAAAAATGAGTTGAAAAAGGTATTGTCTAAATCAAGAAACTTAATAAAGTTGGGATCTTGAAATGATTCACTTAGAGCATTCCTATTTGTCAGAGCATTCCTATTTGTTTTCCTGTCTTCATCTCTACTCTAAGATTTGGTGAATTTACCAAAAGAAAATTCATTTTCACTCCACATCAAGATCCCATTCTCATACATCAATCCCTAAAATTTGAGGGAAAGCCACAAGGAGTTCCCTAGATAAATTAAAAAAACTCCATATATTTATTCTCTATATTCTTTCGGGTAGTAATAAAAAAGAAGAGAAATAATATTACTTACCAGAATAGGATATTTATAGGTAATGAGATACGAGGGATTTTAAAAAATCTATGAATATCAGGGATAAATGTGTTTTTTAATTGTGTTTGGACCTTTGGATTTTAAAAATCTATGAATATCAGGGATAAATGTGTTTTTTAATTGTGTTTGGACCTTTGGGAGCTTTTAAAAATTATTATGGTTAAAAAAAACTATTTCATTTAACTTTTTGTAAATGGTCAAAAGACTAGTTCAAAAAACCACAAACCTTATGAAGGTATTACGATAATTATACTATCAAAAGCCAAAAACACTTAAAAAGCAAAACCCCAAAGACCCGAACTTTACCAAATATTTTTTTAAAAAACAGCTTATTTATTGATTTATTGATTTTTGTCACCACAAAAACTAAATCAATTACTTTTTAAAAAACTAATTTTGAAAATGCAATAAGTCAATAAAATAAGCCTGCTACTCAAAAGCAGTCTTGAGTTTAAAAAAGCAACCATATAATCAGCTGTAACACAACATCATGATCAGATAAACAGTTATTTGGAGTGTTTGGTAATTCTGCTAATTGGAGATTTAAGAGGTGAAATAGTGAGAATCAGATTAGCAATTCCTAATAAACAGTTTGCTTCAATCCAAACACTCCATATTGCGTATTAACAGCACCAAATCTTGGAGGTTTTGGTAGTTGACTCGATTAATAAACAAGAAAAACATTAACTTCAGAACAGATCCCAACAACTATTCTTCAAAACTATTCTTCAAAACTATTCTTCAAAAAGAAACAACCCCAGATCAAAAAGATCTAAAATTTATCAAAACAATTAACAAAAAATTTAATCTTTATAAAAAAACACTTACAAGTTACAACCCAGTAAGTGTTCTTCAGATTGAAACAACCCCATATCAAAAAGATCTGAAATTTATAAAAATAACTAACAAAAACTGAATCTTTATGAAGAAATACTTACAACCCAGTAAGGCATATTAAGAACAGTTTGAGTGATCGCCAGCCAGATGACACCATACCCAAAGAAACAAGAAAAAACACCGACAAGAAGCACAGCCCATGGCGGGAAATAATTACAAGCAATGCCTGGAAGAATCCCTGTATTTTCCCCAAAATCATTAGCAACACCAAGTATCGTAAGCTGTTGCTGTGAAAACCCCAAAACTGATTTCAGAGAATGAGAGTAGAGTGGGAAACAGTAGGAGTTTCCGGCGGCGATTCCGACCCACACGGCGGCGGCAAAGCCCACCCACGGCGGTCGGGTTCCGGCTTTTACGGCCTGCATAGTGAATCAAATCAAGAATTGTGGTGGTGTACGGATTGGTGGAGAATGTGTGAAGAAAGAAGTTGAAATTATTAATTATGTGAGTGTTTTTTTTAAAGCTCGAGGGAATTAGGGAGAGAAGATATGGGACGACGTCGTTTAGGATCCGACCCGATTTGGATTCTGTTTATTTGCAACCCGAAAGTGGGGCTTTCAACGTCTCAAGTTGCCAACCAGTGTGACAATCAGGAGATAATATTTTATTGGAGGATTTAGAGGAAAAGTAGAAGTGATTGATTGTTTATTTGTTTTCTTCACATTAGGCATATGACGCATTTTATGGAGTTTTTTTTACATACTACTATAATTAGAAAATTTATTTAGCAAATATGTATAGCTCAAAATTTTATTTAGCCAATATGTATAGCTTAAAAATTTGCCGTTCAAATAAAAACAATTTTTTGAACAAAAAATTTGGCTGGTAATAATATTAAGTAACGAATTGTTTACTATCCTACAATGATCCCTAAATAATATAAAGTTAACGATGTTAGTTTTTTTATAAAATATTGGATTAACATAATCTCCAATTTTTATAATTTGGTCGATAATAATCTCAAGTTAATTAATTGGCCGACAATAATCTCAAGTTTCATAAAAAACTAACGTTATTAAGTTTCTGTTAATCAGGGAATGTTGTAGGAAAACAGGTTAAAGTTGGACTCGGTAGTAAACATTCCGTTACTTGGGATTATCATCAGTCAATTGATGAAACTTGTGATTATTTATATCCAATTTGCCAATTATTTACTAATAACAAGTGTATTTTTTTAATTCATTTTTTCACTTATTTTTTATGGATATCAAAATTTTCTATTTAAAAATATTTATGCGTACGTATAACACCTTACTTTTCAAGTATTGTAGATTAAGCAATCATGTATATTATGTATATATCTAAAACTTAATGTACATGATTTTAGTTGTATATTAATGTTTTGGTATGTATTGAGTTTGTGTGAAAGCGAGTTAAGAAAGCGTTGTGTAACATAATTTATGACAAATCGAAGTGTTCAGTTTAGATTTGTACTCGTCGCTTTTGGCCCATAGAATAAAGGAAGCCTATTGCATGTGATAGGAGATTGAAAATGATGAACGTGAACGAAATGGAGAGTCAATTCTGAGTTGTAATGAAGCGGGAATCGCAAAAGTCAAATTTAAAGAATTGTCGTCGAAGCGTATTGTCCATGGGTTAAAAGTGGACAGACGATCGCATGAGTGATGAGATACGGGGGGGGTGCGGAACCCGGAGAGAGTTCGCGTATTTTTCACATATGAGAGATGAGGATTGTCCGGGTGAAGGACCCAGACCACAAACAGCCAGCATCGACGTGGCAAGACACCTTGCGCAGGAACAAAAGTCGATTGGACACGTGTAAAGCATATTGGAGATGCGGATCGTCCGGAAGCCAAAACCAAGCCTTATACGGTCCACATGTTTATCAGGCGGTTACTATAGATAGCACGCTTAAGCTCTCACCATTCTTGAACCTCAAAGACTTTCTCACTCTACTTTTAAGAATCAGATAGTAGCTCACTCACTTTTGGTTTATTAGGAAATGTCTCGTGTAGTACCCCCGGTGTTCTAACGCTCCTTTAAGTGTGGAACATCAAGTCTAGTGCGCGGAAGCGATGCCGGATTGCGGAGACGCAATCTCGGAGAGTTCAAAGTCGGCATCAAGATCGGCGGTTCATGAAGGTATTCTTCATTCACTAGTATCCTTTAGGAAAATAAGATCAACAACATTCTAGTCGAATGGTTGATGCTTAATGTAAAAGCCTGGTATGGATCTTGTTTAGTGTTCCAAGTGTGGATATTGATAAAAAAAAAAGGTAAATATAAGTCGAGTATATTATTCACTGAATGAAAAGGACACACAATACTCTCACCGAATGAACACTTAACTGCCAAAAGTCCCAAATGCAGCAAATGAGCTTCCTATTTATAGGATAGAATCTACCAAATGAGATGCCCACGGAATGACTCATTCGGTGGTCATTCGCCACTCATTTCGGAAAATAAGATCAACAACATTCTAGCCGAATGGTTGATGCTTAATGTAAAATCCTGGTATGGATCTTGTTTAGTGTTCCAAGTGTGGATATTGATAAAACCGGTACAGATAAGTCGAGTATATTATTCATCGAATGAAGAGGACACACAATACTCTCACCGAATGAACATTTAACATCCGAAAGTCCCAAATGCAACGAATGAGCTTCCAATTTAAAGGATAGCATCCACCGAATGAGATGCTCACCGAATGACTCATTCGGTGGTCATTCGTCACTCATTCGGTGGCTCTCATTCACAACTTACAAACACATTAACTCACTCTAATCACTCAAGAAACTATTACATTAAGACTCGGTACATCATACGGCACCCACATATTATGCACTAACACTTAACACTGAGCGCTTGAGCACTTTTGATCGCAGGTTTATGTCCCATATTATACATATACACTTTTTTTAGGTCTTTTTCTTATTTTTTTTATGTTAAATAATTTATGCTACAAAATTAAACACAAATCAACTTAATGGTTGGGGCGTGCTTTTGTGAAACCGAGGTCTCCGGTTCAAAACCTATTTGCTTCACTTTTTAAGCTTATTATAAGAAGTTTATTTAATCTAATAAGCCTAAGAAGAAATTATGACCATTGGATTTGTTTTTAAGGGTGAAGTTATTGTGAGAAGTTTAGTTTGGATATGAAGGATAAGAAGAAATCATAGCCATTAGATCTTCAATTAAATGAATATCTATGACTTAAAATTTTCCTGGTTAATTATAAAGAAAAAGTAGAGAAAATAAAAGAGGGAAGAATATTTTTGACTTTTTATCAAATTCCTCCCATTTTTTAAACCTTCATAACTCTTAGATACGATATTATTATTTTTTTAAAAAAATTACACTATAAAAACGAGCGTTTTTTATCTTTAAAACGCGTATAATGTTGCTATATAAATTTTTTTTTTAAAAATGACTCTTTCGATTGTATCAAAATGTTCAGATCATTGTGTCATTGTGTCGTTGTGTCATTATGTCAAAATGTTCAGATCATTGTGTCATATTTTGTCATAATGGAGTCAAAAATCGAAAGAATAATTTTTTTAATTTTATATATAGCAACACAATATATATATATATATAATATATATATATATATATAACTTTGACACAATATCTGAATATTTTGACACAATGATCTGAACATTGTGTCAAAAATCGAAAGGGGGGTTTTTTAATTTTTTATGTAGCAACACTATACGCGTTTTAAAGATAAAAAAACTCGTTTTTATGGTGTAATTTTTTTTATAAATAATGTCGTATGTTAAAGTTATGAATGTTTAAAAAAAATAGGGAAGTAGATAAAAAGTCAACAAAAGTGGCTAAGACTAAAATACCCCTCATTCCTTTTTTATTAGATCAAAATTCAATTGCTAGATTTTCTTCTTATCATTCTTACACAAAACAAACTTCTCATTTGAATCACTTTCTTGTTTTTAGTATCTAATTAATGGTTTGACGAAGAATAAAATGATGAAGATGCATTTAGTCTTAGCCATTTTCATTGAGTTTTTATTAAGTTTCCCAATTTTTTTAAATCTTCATAACTTTTACATATGATATATTTTTTTTTTTAAATTACACAATAAAAATGAGTGTTTTTTATTTTAAAACGCGTACAATGTTGCTATATATAAAATTAAATTTAAACATACTCTTTGGATTTTCTTGTGCGTCATTGTGTCTATTTCCTCGTCATTATGTCTTTTTGATAGTTATTGTAATAAATTTATCTAATACATACAAAAAATCAATAGCAAAATAACATGAAATGAATTAAGTTAAAACATAAAACACAATGATAAATACATATTACACAATTACCTGAAACATAAGACACAATAATCTGAAAGTTAAAAACACAATGATCTGAACATAAGACATAAAGATGTGAAGTTAAGACACAATGTGTCTTTTTATTGTTTTTAAATAAGAAATATAAAATAACCAACAAAAGACATAATGAAGAGTAAAAAAACACATCAACGAAAAAAGACACAAGAAATAAGATAAAACATAAAATACAATGACAAATACATATTACACAATGACTTGAAATATACGACATAACGACTTGAAACATAAGACACAATAGTAAATTACACAAAAAGTCTTTTATGTTTTACCTACATTTTGCATTAAGTCTTTTAAGTAAAGTTGTTACACTCGACATCCTTTATGTTTTAAACTTGTTTCACGAAAGGTCATTTATCACTAACGGGGTTAAAATCACCGTTAAGTCAGGGACACTATAGTTCTTTTACAAAATCTTTTAGTTAAACATTAAAATAAAAAATCCCATTTTTTTAAACACAAAAAAAATCCCATCTTTTAATTAAGATATTAAATCCCATGAACTCTGGGTCTTCTCCCGTCGTTGCCAGACAAAACCCTCGGTGATCTAATCGAGAACCCCCGAGCCAAAAACGACGGTGCACTCAACAAAACCCACAGTTCTGACCTCACCACCGCTCGGTCTAAGCTCTCCAGCCATTTGTAAGATCAGAAGGTAAAACACAACTATTAAAGTATTAAAGATTATATTAGAGTTTATTAGTATGAGCTCACGGGCCCATTAGGCATTTAGGTTTAGAGTCTTTTTGGTGGTGTGTAGGATCAATTATAGATCTGATACCATGTAAAAATGTGGAATAGTGAATCATATTATTGAATAAGTTCGTTACAATATATAGAGAACGACTCTAAACCCTAAATGCTTAATGGGCCCGTGGGCTCATACTAATAAACTCTAATATAATCTTTAATACTTTAATACTCCCCCGCAGTCGTATCGGAAGAAAATAAGACGCTAAAGACTGGAAAAAAACATAAAGATAATAATAAAAAATAGATTCAATTTCGGTTCTCGATTCTAAATCTCAATCTTCTATCAACCAATCCATAATGTGCTTCAATATGCCAAATTATATTCTTTAATGCGAGGGACCCCGTAATCCTCTAGCAAAAATCTTCAATGCAGCGGTGCGACGACATAGTTTAGGACCGTAGTCCTAGATGCAGCGTGGCCGCGTACCGTAGTCCGAGAGACGGCACGACAGCGGACCGTAGTCCAAAAGGCAGCGCGTCGACAGACCGTAGTCCGAGAGACGACGCGGCGGAAGACCATGTTGTGAAGAGCAATACGAGATGTGGCGCGACGGATGACCGTAGTCCAAATAACCGCCACCAATCTTCAAAGGAATAATGATCGTAATTTGAAAATTACGATCACGATTGCAAGTAATGGAATTTTTTGGATTAATGGAATTTTTTAAATCCAAATTGTATCTTCAATATATGAAGGACCGTAGTTCAAATTTCTCTTCATCAACATCGTGAAACCTAGCCGCTTTCTCTTGTCGTAAGTCCGTAATTGACTACTGAATAAGACGCAATAATTAACTAGAAAAACACAATGACGTGTAAAAAGTCACAATGACAAGCAAAAATACACAATGACGTAGTAGAAAACTCAAAGAGTAATTTTATATTTTTTATTTAGAAACAGATATACGTGTTTTAAAGAATAAAAAAATATTAGTTTTTAGAGTTAATTACTATTTGCGTCCCTGTGGTTTGTTGTTTTTAACCATTTGAGTCCTGTTTCTAAACTTTTAACACTCTAAGTCCTTAAGGTCACTTTTCTTAACCATTTGAGTCCCTGACACTAACTTCTGTTAACTAGTCCGTTAAAAATACCCCATGTGCAATGCACATGAGGGTAAAATTGTCCATTCAACCCAAAATTCAAGATTATATGTTTAGTAATTCTATGTGCAATGGAAACACCCACATATCTGGAAACACCACCACCACCACTGCACCGTCACCTCCACTCTCACACCGCCCCTCGCCACTGTCACCTCCACCGTCACCTCCACTGTTACACCGCCACCACCACCACTGCAACGACAACTGTCACCCAAACATAACCACCACACTCGCCGCCGTAGCAGTCGCATCATCACCCAAACATAACCACCACACTCGCCGCCGTAGCAGTCGCATCATCACCCTCCTCCTCCTCCTCCTCATCCTCCTATCCGCCATCGCCGGCTGCTTCCTCTACCTCCTCACCATCTCCACCAAAAGCCCTAACAAAAAATGAGGGGCGCCGCCGCCGTCCCCTGGCGGAACCCTAGACGACGCTCGCAGCCGCCGTCGCGACTGAGAAGAGAGACGGAGGAGAGGTTAGATCTGGAAGGAGGAGAGGAAAACGAGGGGCGCCACCGCCGTCCCCTCGCGGAACCCTTCACCTCTCTCCGATCTGCCCCTTCACCTTCCACCGCCGTCGTACACCGTTGAGCCGTCGTACACCGTTGAGCCATCGCCGACAACGACGCAAAAATCAAAATCCACCGCCATGGGATCTTCTTCACTCCGGTGGCGGCCTCGCCGTTTACGCGTTTTTCCGGCGATGGCGGTCGCCACTTCTGTTCAACAACTCTCCAAAACTAGAGTCAGGGTTTAGTTTCAAAGTCCCAAAGCTCGATCTGGTTTTTGTTCATATTATATTTGAATCGTTGGGGCTGGTGCTGTGTGCAAAATTTGGTTTTCTTTCACCAGATTGGATTTTTATTTTGCTTTCTTCGAAATAATAATCTGGGTGTAGTGTCATGGTTCCTCAAAGGTTTTTGATTTTGTTATGATTTTAGAGATGTGTTATGAATTTATAGAATATAGTTAAAAGCAAAAAAGAACATGAATGGACAATTTTACCCTCATGTGCTTCGCGCATGTGGGGGTTTTAACGGACTAGTTAACAGAAGTTAGTGTCAGGGACTCAAATGGTTGAGAAAAGTGACCTTAAGGACTCAGAGTGTTAAAAGTTTAAAAACAGGACTCAAATGGTTAAAAACAGCAAACCACAGGGACGCAAATAGCAATTAACTCTAGTTTTTATAGTGTAATTTTTATTAGAGTAAATTACGGATTGCGTCCCTGTGGTTTGCAATCCTTTACGAACTGAGTCCAAAGGTTAAGAAATTTTCGTCTGGAAGTCTGAGGTTTGTATTTCTTTGCTATTTTATACATCAGGGGCTATTTATGTAAATTAATAAGGTATACATAGATGAAGGAACTATTTTGTAATTTACACAATGTTTTTGTCTTATTATCTACACATACGATTAAATAATTATAAAATAAAATTTTCAAAAATAATAAAAAACAACAAATTGGGACAACACAAACGAGATTTGATATTTGAGAACCAGTAAATCCGATATTCTAGAGAGGGCCGAGAGGCTTGGGAGCCCGTCGATCTCCGGGTGATTCCGGCGACCATCCAGTCGAGCAATGACGAACAAGCTGAGCGGCGCGACTGTCTCGGGTCGCGAGCGGTAACAGAAGCCACAACAGCCGCGCGACGGTGGAGGCTAGGGTTTTGCCAGGCGGCGGCGCTTCATTTCCCCTCTTTTCGACTATAGGGACGGTAAGGATCGAGGTGGGGATCACAGATCTAAAGAGTTCTTGAGTAGATAATGTACATTTGATGAGTTTGGATGATGGTTGGTGGTGGTTTACGGTGGTTGTAGGGCTGGCCGGATCTAGGGGTGGTGGTTTACGGTGGTTGTAGGGCTGGTCGGATCTAGGGTCGCGTTGATTAACTTGCAGGTTGAACAGTTCTTTCATTTACAGCTTTGGCGGCATTTGATGGTGGTAGATGGTGGTGCTGGCGGAGGCTATAAACGGTGGTTGTGGCGGAGCAATGAACATCGGTGGTCAGATTTTTTGGTCCTTGGGATGGTGAGAGGGTTGAGGAAGAAGATGGTTTGATAAATTACATTTATAGCCCCTTATAAATGATGAAGTTGTTAAGTTATTTATGAGCTATTACACAACTAGTCCCTCATGTGCAAATTGACGGAAATACCCTTTGAGTTAACAGAAAATTTTAACTCCGTTAGGCCCAGGGACTCATATAGCAAAGAAATACAAACCCCAGACTTCCAGACGAAAATTTCTTAACCTTTGGACTCAATTCGTAAAGGATTGCAAACCACAGGGACACAATCCGTAATTTACTCTTTTTATTATAAATAATATCGTATGTAAAGTTATGAAGGTTTATAATATAGGAAAAATAATAAAACGTCAACAAAAATATATAAGATTAGAAACTCATCCTTTAAAAATAATACTTGAACTTCTCATTTAATTCTAACTCTTAACTCCTAACTTTAAAACTAATAGCAAGATCTTTAGAAAAAACTTAAACAAAACTAAGCATCAAGTATTCATTTAAAGTAAACGAGTAGAGGTTAATAACGAAAAGACATTTGAGAAACATAATTTAATTATTTAAATAAAAGCTTTTCAAAAAAAAAAATTTTAAATAAAAAGAAAAAATAAATTGTGCTAGCTCCAGTGCACAGTGCTCCACAATCACTTTCACACAGCCATAGTAGATATTGGTATGTGGCAGTGGCAAAATCGTGATTAAATATGTTATACAGGGGTTAACATGCAGTTAAGAGTGGGGTGAGGGTAGGTCTCTAAAAGTCCAATGAAATGATGGGTCAGATTTATTTGGGTGAGGCCCGCGAGGTACAACTGGGAGTCGACACGGAACTTATTTCAGTCATGCTGTCTCCATCACAACATTTATCACGGTTTTGTGCTTAATGGGTTATGTTTTTAGGGTGTTTGTAATGCCTCTCCCAAGACCCCATGATCCCAAGTCAAATATGGTGCCATCTTATCTTTTCCCACTCCCATGATCCCAAGCCAAATTTGGTTGTAATACCTCTCCCAAGACCCCATGATCCCAAGCACTTTTTTTAATAAAATTTTAAATTAAAAATAACAACTTTTATTAAAAAAATAAAAATTACAAATTCCTAAAAAATAAAAATTACAAATTCCTAAAAAATAAAAATTACAAATTCCTAAAAAATAAAAATTACCAATTCCTAATAAAAAAAAAATTACCAATTCCTAAAAAAAAACGTATTCTTGACCAAAACCGGGGTCTTGATCGGCAAAAACCGGTAGATAACCGGGTTCTCCAAAAACGTTTCGTTGAGAGGTCGGTGTCGGTGGTTCGTTGTCGGATTGGTGTGGGAAAAAGTTATGAGACATGGTGATGGTGAAGATGGAGAAAAGAAATTTGGAGTTGGTATGGGTGAAATGTATGAAAAAATAGTGAATAAGGGGGTTTAAATAAGTAAAAGGGGTAAAAAAAAAAATTTTTTTTTTAAAAAGGTCAAAAGGACCGTTGGGTGGGGGGGGGGGGGCCCACACCAACGGTCATCTTCCCACAACTCCCCCCCTCGGTAGCCCAGTCCCACGGCACTATCCCGAGTCCCGTTCCCGAGCTAACATTCCTGGTGTTCCCGAGCAATCCCACGATCCCGAGCTCGGGACACCCCCCCTCTCCCACACCATTACAAACACCCTTTATAATGCCCTTCTCTTCTACGGGTACCTTAATTTTTTTATTTTGCATCGGATAAGGCCTTATCCTGGCGGTTTGGCCTAACCGCCAAGGTTAGCTTTAACTTTTTCCCATCCAATCATTTAGTGTAGATCACGAGGCAATTATTGGTAACTAATCGTCACGGTTTGCCCAAACCATGGTGGTTCTGACAAATTTGCAGGGAAGTGTGTACAAGGAACAGAGATTTGACATGGTACAGTAATCGTGACAGTTTGGGCAAAGGAGGGCGGTTTCTGCGCAACTTTTTCAGCAATCTGACAGGGCCTAAATGGGGCGGTTTGGCCAATATGGGGCGGTTTGGGTGGTTCAAAATCCCGGTATTCTTTTTAGCCCCCACGGTTTTGCCTATATGAGGGGTATCCGGTGAACAAACCCCTGGGTTAAGACCTATATGGGGCGGTTCGGTTTTTTAAAAATATTTAAATTTGTTTTTTACATTATTATTATTATTAAAGTATTATTATAACTTATTATTGTTATTACTATTAGTATTATTATTATTAAACTTATTTTGTTATTATTTTTAGTATTATTATTGGCTCCGGCTAATTACACAGAAGGTTTTGATTTGTACACAGAAAATATATGATCGTTTGTACTCAAACGGCTGTTTGTAAAAGTTTTTTTTTTATAAATGTTTTAAATTATTTAACTTTTATGAATATTAAAAAGGTTTATTCACCATATCTGATAAAAAATACTTAAGCGAACACCGGAAAAGATTTGTCGAGAATCCATCGAGACGGTACCGGCAAAGACTCTGAGTCTTTATCAGGTCCCTTATTATTAAAGTTATTAAACTTTTATTATTAAACACATAATTAAACACAATTCATATACGATCTTCATATACGTCACTCCATCTATAGGCAACCGTCATTGCGTATCTCGCCCAATACCCTGAACATGGAACCGGCATTGGGTAGTTGCCAGCTAGTTTAATAGTAATCCAATGCTCTCTGTTCTTTCTCTCTTGAGTAAATTACACAGAAGGTCCTTTATGTTTCATATAAGGTCATTTATCACTAACGGTGTTAAAAACTATCGTTAACTCAGGGGCACTAACGGTGTTAAAAACCATCGACTTCCAATGGCGACACTGAGACGCCTACAATCAAATTCCATTTCTTCAATCCTCTATCAAAAGTCAAAACTTGCATATATCCCTTACTTCAATTAATCTTCTAATCTTCAATTAACCTAGTCTAAATATAATTTGCCCCAACCAAGTAATTCAAACTTAGGGTTCCGATTAGTGTCGTCTCTGTTCTTGAGCATGTGTTCAACTACGATCTTAGGTCTGGGGATACGCAACCAAAGATCGCACAAGTGCGGTACGCTAATTTGACAACTGAAATATATAATTTATATAAGAAAAATGATATAAAATCAAACCGTTCAAAAAAATATATAAGAAAAATATATAATTTATAAAACGAGTTGGTTCAAACGACTGAATTAACACGTTAACAAACATTTTTTATAATAAAACTTTAAAGGATTAAAATCAATGAGAATCCAACATGAAAGTGACATTGGATTTAGATATACGTCATTAGTCATTACTGATATTAATAGAACAATAAAATTTACTTCTCGTGGTCGTTTGAATTCCAAGTCTCCTTTTACTTATCTTTTTTTTTTTTTGGAACTGCATTCATTTAAATGTCGTAATAAAAATAAAATAAACAAGAGTGATCGGTGATAGTGATCACGAAAATGTACTAAAACATAAACACAACCACTAAAATTCCTATAAGACGTGATTAGGGGTGACAATTTCTGACACGATCCGAAAACGACACGAAAATAATAAGGCTTTGGGTTGGAAAACTTGACCTGTTTAAAAAATGGATCGGGTTTGGGTTGACCCGTTTAAAAAACGGGTCATGTTTGGGTTGACCCGCCAACCCGTTTTTTCTTATGTTTCAGAAAAAATTAAAATTATATTTTCGCTCTTTCAATATATTCAAATTGAGCATCTATTTCTAAAATTAGAATTGTTTTTACTTCTAAATTTGTAATTATTCGTGCCCAAGCTAATAAATGATGCGTGTCCAAGCTAATATCGATCTTGAAACAGCTTTGTATTTCTCAAAAAATAAACTCAAGACTCTTCATTTCTTAAGTTTGATCGATTCACTATTGTTTAATTAGGGATTATTTTTTGTTTAGTTAGTGATTCATTTTTTAATTCCATAATCACATTTGAAAGAACGATTTGATTTTTGTGTTTAAATTTGATTTCAGTTTGTATTGATTTTAATATTTACATAGTTAGTCATAATAGTTTTATTTATTTTGTAAAATGGGTTAAACGGGTCATGTTCGGGTTAAACTTACAAGCCAACACGAGAGACCATTTAATCCAAATTAAACTTCTTGCATTGTCATCACGCCCCAAAATTTTTTTGATTGAATGGATTCTAAAATGTTGAGTACTTTAGCAGGAACACGGAAAATAGAAAACAAGTAGGAACCAATTGTATCCAAAACCGATGTAACAAGAATAGCACTTCCGTCAATCGAGAGTAAATTTCTCTTCCAATTACTTAATATTTTCCTAAACCAATTACTAACCACATCCCAACTTGACACCCGATGCATGTTAGAGCCGACTGGCAAGCCCATATAAGTAAAAGGAAGAGTTACAGAATTGCAGCCAACAACACTAGCAACCATCACCACCTCTAACAAATCCACACCAACTGTAAATATAGAAGATTTGGATTGATGATCGCTAGACCGAACACCAAAAAGAAACATCTCAAGATATTGATGATATTAGAAACATTCTCCTCGGACCACTAGGTAAGAAATATAGCATCATCTACATAAAAAATATGATATAAAGAAACACCATGGGGATGGATACCTTTGAAAAGATGGACAATTTCAATATCTTTGATGAACACGTGTAGGCATTCCATCACCAAAAGGAATAAAAACGGAGCCTGTAGGTCGCCTTGTCTAAGACCACGACCAAGAATGAATTCCGAAGATGGACTCCCATTAACTGACACTGACGACTTGGTAGAAGTAAGACAAATCCCGCACCACTTGGCACCAAAGGCCATAAAAAACATCATACATATAGAATCCAAATAAAACGAAGAAACTGAATCATATGCCTTGGCGAAATCAATCTTAAAAAGAAACAAATTTTCGTTTTAGATGATTACCAATCAACAATTTCATTAACTATTATGGGACCATCAATGATTTGTCTTCCTTTAATGAAAGCCGATTGTTCCGGGTTAATAATGCTATCAATACTTGCCAAACTGTTAACTAAAATCTTAGTAATAATCTTATACTGAATTCCAATTAGGTTTATCGGACGATAATCAATAATCAATACCGGACTTTGATTTTTTTGGGAAAAGAGCAATAAAAGATGATTTACAACCATTTGTAATCACCGCAGAATTGAAAAAATCATGAACAAAACAAACGATGTCGTCTTTTAAAATATCTGAATATGTTTGATAAAACCAAACGAAAAACCATCGTGGCCGGGAGATTTATCTGAACCACACTCCTAAACAGCATCCTTGATTTCTTGTTAGTATTGTTTGATTAGTTCCTTATAACAATCATCTTTCAATATAAATTATCTATGCCGTCCAAAAAAGGGTGGACGGGTGTTGAGGACATGAAGATTTGGTTCATTATGATTGGACTAAGGTGCAACTCGATTTCTTTACCATTGTCTTGACTTCGTAAATCAAGCAAAGTTCGGCGAGTGACGCTAACACTCAAAAGCTAATTCAGTTAAAGCTGCAAACGAATCAAACATTTAGCGAACCGTTCAACGAAAAGTTCGTTTCTGTTTGTTTGTTTAATAAAGGAACGAACATGAATAAGAATTTTCACTCGTTTAGTTAAAAGAATGGACATAAACAGATATTGCGTTCGTTCATTTATGTTCATGAACATTCGGTTAAAGTGTTCGCTTATGTCCGTAAGTTTACATTCGCCCATGTTTGTTTGTTTATCTCCATTCATTAATTTTTTTTTTTGGGAAGATTATGTTATGATACTATGTCAAGTGCTTAACTACATATTTATTTAAGGTGATTATGTATAAATTTATAATGCTAAATATTAAGAATGTTTTTTTTTTTTAAATAACATATGTTCATTTGCATTCGTTAACCAATCATGAATAAGTTTAACTCCTTAATATTTGTTCGTCAAGTGTTCTTAAACCACACATTAACACACTCGATGCTATACAAACAAACATCAATAAAGCTTCGTTCACTTAATTCAGCTCGTTTACAACTGTTAGGGCGAGCCCGTGCGTTGGCTTCGCATGCCAACCCTCCTCTAACTTTAGTCTCCACATATGAACACTTGTTTGTACTATGTAATTCTTTTTTGAACACTTAAATAAAAGAAATCCCTAGTTGTTGAACAGTGGACGGAGATCAAATCGACTGAACTACTTTAAATCTCGATATCTCCGTTTTCATCTTGCTATTTTGTTCGTGTGTTGTTTAGCTCAGTCATGTACTTGAATATTCAACATATTCAACCTTGGATAAAATATTGAATAAAATAGTAGTAGGTAAGGTGTAAATGTAACATCAGTATTTTAATCATTTTTTTTTTTTTTGAAAAGCTTTAATCAAATCTTTTGATAATTATTAGTAAAATGTTTTAAGGAAAATGACGAAAATAATTTGACCAAATATGTATTCAAAATAGGAAGACAGAAAACGCCGTTTTGACGGCCTTTAACCCAAAAATAGTCGTTGAACTTTTTTGTCCTTAAAATAGCCGCTGAGCACGGTCACCAACGACTCCAGTGAACAGTCGGACGACCATCCTCCATACCCAATCATATTTCTCCTGGAGAACGGTGGAAGAAATGGCGGAAACCAGAAAATCGATCAGCGGAATTAGGATTAGAGTTTTGCGGAAGGCGGAAGTGATCGATGTTGAGCCTCCATGACGGAGATTGTGGTGGCGGAGGAGATAGGAGGAGGTTTGTAGGAGCAGCGCCGCCGCCGCCGCCATCGGTGATATTTCCGGTACAATAAGAATTTGTGGATTTCATTTCCGGTACGAGTTTCTTATCTCTTATTTCACGCATTTCTTTTGCACACACCCCAGCCTCCATGGATTTCATTGCTGGAAACTACCTTCGTACCGGAAATGAAGGAATTTGTGGATTTCATCGTCAGATTGCACTCATGATGTTAAAATTTGTGAAGAAACTCGTAAATTAACCTGAAAACGTCATTGTCGGACATGGAGGTTTCCGTTTCGCCGGAGGTTGGCTGGAGGGTCGTGGCGACCGTGGGAAGATCGTGGCAACCGTCCCAATCGTTGCCAGAGTATTTTCAGTGGATGGTCGTGTCAGAAAACATACGGTCGTGTCAGAAAAAAGTACGGTCGTTGTCGGAGCTTCGTGGTCGCCGGCGACCCTCACCAGACCACGTGTCACTTTTTCGTTGGTCATCGGCTAAACGATCGTCTCGACAACCTACGACGGTCGCTGACGACCGTTGCAGGGGCTATATTTGGGACTTGAAATTCAATAGGCTGTTTTGGGGACAAGATGGTCAACAGTGACCATATTGGTCTTTTCCCCTTCAAAATAGCCTCTTGAAAAGTCAAGTTCTTATTATAGCTCTAGAAACGGTCGTTAACTTCCAAGAACCAATTAAAAACAGACGTGTTATCGCACACGGTCGTCATGATCATACTTTTTCTGATGACGGCCGTATTTTTCTTACGACGAACTGTATTTTTTTTTTTGTGACGACCGTACTTTTTTAAAATGAAAATAAATTATTCTCTCAAATCGTGGCAAAAAATATCCGTTCGAGAACCAAGAACATACTGACCACAATTGCAATGGCTACATGCCTACATGCCGGGCAATAAAGACAGATTTCTTTATGTGGCTTAAAGGCCGGGCAATATTCCATGACTTAGATTGGAACCTCTTTTGATTGGAACCTCTTTTGGAACCTCTTTTGTTCTAATGCTCTATTTTTCTTGTAATCGTTTGGTTGTTCTCTTTTTCCCTCTAGCATCTTCATAGAGTGCTTCTTTCCGTAAGGGTGGTGGGTATGGAACACAGCTTCCCCCTACTTCGTGGCTTGTCATGGCTTCCACATCCACCTTTCACTACTTCCTTCTTGATGCTTTCAAATTGCAAATTCACGGCTCCTAAAAGCAGCCACAGGCCGTGATGTGTGTGTGAGACATTTAGTGTAATCAAGCCTTGTGGTTTCCTTTTTCTAAGTTTCCACCATACACACTAATTGTGGCTTCAAAGGCTTTATTTCCATTATATTGAGTTGTTATCATATTAGTGGCTTAAAAATTTAAAGTCACACTACTTCATCTCAACCATACCCCCCCCTAAACATTTAATGTCGTGAGTCAAGACCTTGGTATTATTGAACTTATTGCATTTTAAAAATGTCCACATTGATATTTAAGAAACGAACACATTTAATTAAACACTTAAACGTTTTACGTTCGTGTTTAATAATCATGTAAAGCAAGCCATATCACAAAACTAATTCTTTTTAAAAGGAAAAATGAATTTAAATAAACCCAATTATTGCGTATTATCCGGCAATAATCTCACCAATCTCTTTTTATTGTAATGGAACACTCTTATCTATATATCTTATTTTATTTAATAATATTTCCATTAAATCTCACTAACGTCGTTAGTATATGCTGATCGTTTCCGGCGAGCCACTGGTCATTGTGTTCGATTTTTAGTCTTTAGTAAAAGTCTCATGCTTATCGTCGCAAAAATTCACGAATCAAGGGTTAATTTTGAGTTCAAAGAGTTAGGGTTCGAATGGGTTTACGGCGGTTAGTGAGATTTAACGACAAGATTATTAAATAAAATATAGTATAAAGATAAGACTGTTTTCTTTTTTAAAAATTGATATGATTACTACGTACCATAAATAATAGTTGAGATTATTTAATTTTTTTTTTTTTAAAATGACCAAAAGTTAATTTATAATTAGTTATAAACGGGTTTCGGACTCAACCCATCTCGGCCCGAAACAGATATTCACGACATTTGGGGGAACCGGAAGAACGAATTGCAAATTGTATTCCTGAATCTAGAAGATGACGATGATCTGGAATCGTCTGAACTCGTTTCCTTTCGATTTGATCCTTCTTCTCAGGTGCGTATCACACCTCTTATATTCATCTGTTCAATCGATTGCACTTTTGCTGTGTTTTTTTTTTTTTTTACATATCGATTCGTTTTACGTAGTTTATGTTGCGAGCATATGCTAACTTTGAACTAAAACTTCATTGATTTTTCGTCTGAAATTATAACTACTAGGTTTAAGTTTGATACTGAAATCAACTTGAGTTTGTTTTTGAGATCGATAGTGCCAGTTAGAGTAGGTTTCAGGTTTGGATAGTTTTGATATGTTTTTACAATCCACAATCTGATTTTGATAAGTTTTATCCCCAGCGAAACTAATCATCAGGCTAATTGTAAAAAACTGACATCAAATCACTTCCTGCAGCTAGTATCTGAATTTTGAATTTTTGATCATTTAGGTTGAAATAGTCACTGGAGTCACTCGCAAGTCTAGTTTATGTCCCAAACTCACACACTCACACACACCAAGATATAGAAACCCAGACTGCCAATTAGAATATGTAATATCAATTGCATGATCATCCTGGGTAGAGGGCTCACTCTGAACTGAACTGTAGGGTTTGGAGAGTATGGGAGGATGACAAACCTTATATTTATAGGGGATAAAGAGACTACTCCTAGAGAGACCCTCAGCTTATAGAACCATACAATAAACATCCAAAATACCAGACATATAAATGCAAAAACTTGGAGAAAACTCATCTAGACATGTCCATTGCAATTAGACTCCCATCAAACTTCATAATTCCTTTTATAATGGATATCCCGCGATGACTCGGAGACCCAAGTTTGAAATCATTGGCTCAAAACTGCAAACAACTCGAGTCGGCATATCTATCCTTCTCAAACGGTAAATTTCCTTGAGCGCTTTCTTTTAGTTTAAATGGGATTTATATTTAGTGTAAACATGTCTTGTGAAAAACATGTTTCTTGATTGTGTCTGGTCTTTTAGTAATATTGGAATGGAAACTCTTTGTGGTTCTTAACATTTCCAAACTTTAGAACTTGTAAGATGCCAAGAGATAAGTGATGAGGAGGAATTGAAATTTGTGGGCCGTTACCTTGGTTGCGAGTGTTGCAGTTAACCAGGTGTCACGGATGATCGGTTCAAGCGGCTTATTAGTTCTTGCAAACTTGAATTTCTGGTTGTGAGTGATTTCCCTCAAGTGTCATTGAGGGGTCTGCAAGGTGCTGCAAAATCTGTCTCCCTGGATGTTTTGAATGTCAAGCTTAGGTTAGTTAGGTAGTTAAACTGGTAAGTTTAACTTTCTGCAACTGCTACTGTTTGTTAATAGTTTCATTGAATGATCTGCATTCTGCAATATAAAATATATGAACCTTAAGTGTGATCTGTCGTTTTTTGAAATCGGACCAAAAGGATCCAACGATATATAGTTCTTCTGTAAGCAGGGGTGACCTGATCTTGAATTCGGCTCGTTTGAGTTCAGAGAACTCAAGCCCGTCTTGTTTACATGTCTATGTTCTAAAATTAAGCAGAGTTCATTCGTTTATTATTTTCTAAAATACATTTATAGTTATAATTATAGGTATAATTATTATTTTTATATATAACATAATATATATAATTTCATTATTTTTATCATAATGTTATATATGATATTTATTATTTTGTAGATATATATTTAATATGTTAAATTAAAATTACATATATAAAAGACTCGTTTCGGCTTGTAATCCTAGGCAGCCTTGATACGTAAGCTGGGTTCGAGCTGAACTAATGACCCCTGGCTCGTTTTGAGTTTTTAACGAACCGAACTTGAGTAGCTCACAACCGGCTAAGCTTGTTTATTCCTGTATTTTAATTGGTAGTTTGCTAAACCAATCTAACCATAATATTTCATTCAACTTTCTCATCCAACCCATAATTTACAAGAACAATTATATAAAGTCACAAAGTTTATGAACCGGGCACAAACTTGGTGGCATAGACCCATGCATTGTTAGCCACAGGGTTGTCCAAATGGTCCAAAAGGTTCTCCAACGGTCCCTTTCCGGTCACAATTGCCTGCACGAAAAACCCGAACATCGAAAACATTGCTAGTCTCCCATTCTTGATCTCCTTCACCTTCAACTCCGCAAAAGTAGTCGGGTCATCTGCAAGCCCCAACGGGTCAAAATACTGACCACCCGGGTAGAGGTTGTTACCATCTCCAACGCCCTCAAGCCCATTAATACGGAACCCTTCAACCAAGCCCATTAGAAGCACTTGAAAACCGAGCACTGCTAATATGCTTTGCGCGTGAACTAGGTTTGGGTTGCCCAAATAGTCTAGCCCGCCTTCGGAGAAGATTTGGGCTCCGGCTTTGAACCAAACGGGCTCCTTGAAATCTACTTTCACCCATTTTTCTAGGACTTCGGGTGTGATGCACCCGAATGCTCCTAGCATCGCCCATCTTCCGTGGATTACCTAGACGTGTTTTGTTCAAGCGTTAGGCGATTTATACACAATAATCAAACTTAACCGGTTTCAAACATTATGTCTAACTTATGATATATTAATGAACTTGTAACATTTTTGGACTAATGTGTTTCAGGTTAACCCAACCCGACCATGTTATATTTGTTTCGACCCGAATCAATGTGACTTATTATACAACCCGTACCTCGACTATATCTAATATTCAAATTTGAATGATTTAATTACCTCAAGAGCCCGGTTCTTGGCAAAGGCCTCGGGATCGGCAGATAAACCAGCAGTGTCCCAACCGTAATCACCGGGGAATTCACCGGTCAAGTATGATGGCGTCTGGGCCGAAAAGGGTCCTAAGTACTTAACTCGGTCCGGTCCATACCACAAGTCATTTCCCTGTTCAGTTACACAACACATATTGTTACATATAGTCATATATATGTGTATAAATATATAAGTATAGATGGAGAGATACCATGGTGAAGTTGCCGTTGACCATGGGGACGGAATCTCTAAGGGAGTTGACATTGGAGGCTCTGGTTTGACCCAAGAAAGGGGTGGCTCTGACAACGGTGGTGGAGTTTGCAGCCATGGATGCCATTGAATTGATGATGAAACCAAGCTTAACTAATTCTTAGAGATTGAGAAGAGAAGGTGTGAAGAATGGGGGTATTATAGGCATTTTGATATTGAGATTGGTGGTTCACATTGCATTGTGGTTTGCTGACAAATCAGTAATTTCAGTTGCACCAATCAGATTGCTTTTAAGTATTTTTAATATCTCCATGTCATCCATATCTTATCTTAGTACTTTTGTTTTATTGCAACAAATTTTTAGCAATCAAAATTCTCTCAAATTTTTAATAATCAAATTACTTCATGGCATATTTAGATAAATTCGCATTTTTGGTAACTATAATTTAGCAAAGAGTAAATTACGAATTTGTGGTTTGTATGAATTTCACATATAATTCTTAGTTTTCATTTATTACGGATTTAGTCTCAATCTTTTGACAACCGACACTTATTCTGCTAATCGCGATCACACAACACCTCAGGAAACTCTAATTCGGAAAGAGAAGGAGAAGAATGAGAGTTCACAGCACCACCATGGAGCCATCGCAACAACACAACACTTTATTGCCGTCATTCAAGGTCGCTGGATGTCGGCCGGTGGTCGCTAGTTACCGCTGGAGTTTGGCCGGCTCTTCAAGAGCATTCACAGTCGCTCTCTTTTGTTTGTGGGGGGTGTGTGGGGGGGGGGGGGGGGGGGTTGTGGGGTTATTTTTTTTAATAAAACTATAAGAGTAGGGGCATATTAGGAATTTTTAAAAAGTTAACAGATTTTTTTAACGTCCGTTGGGGTCAGAAACGAAATCCACAACGGTTTGTCAACAGGATGAGACTAAATCCATAATAAATATAAGTTATGGGCTATATGTGAAATTTGTACAAACCACATGGACGGAATTTATAATTTACTCTTTAGCAAACAATCATACTTACCTTTAAATTTCGTTCATTTTTTAAAACCACCAAACATCACGTTCCACATAAATAACATTTCTTTATGATTTGTTTATTACCTTTTATCAATCTTTTATTTATATTTATAAACACTTGTACCAAATAATATGGGAATGGATATAGGGAACCACTTCTAAACATTTGGGGATGAAGAATGAAAGAGTAACGATAAAATAAATCTATTTGTTTACCCTAAAACTTAAGAATACGGATGTAGATATAGAACAAGTTGAAAATTACCGGTAATAAATGTTCCAAGTAGAAACTCATAAAATGTATAGTGGTTTTTATGTTCATTGAGGGGTCCGGTCCAACTCATAAAATCTTTGCAATTTTTTAGTCAAAGTAATTTTTCTTTAGATAAATCCACCAATAATTTACAAGATAACCTATTACATTTTAGTTGGGAAACATACTATGTATCATCAAAACAAAAGTAGTGATAGACTGGTATTGTGTCGAAATAAATAACAACTCTCATTATGGTTGGAAATATAGTGTTACTGCTAGTGCTAGAGTTGTGTATGAGTTGGTATGATTCTATTTTTTGCTTAAACCAAACCTAAAACTTAAAATTCATTTTTTGAGTTTTTGAAGCACGTCCGATTTCTGTTTTTCTTTTTCGGTTTTCATGATGGCTTTTATTCGGTTCTTCCATTTGGGTTAGAATTTTTTTGGTTGAATTTTCTCCTCAACATTAATTAATTGATTATTAAATACTTGGACCTAAAATTTTTGGGTTATACCTTTTATTAATTTCTTATAAATTATTCTATAAAAAGATAAATCTATAAACATTTTAGTAAAAAAAAAATGATATGGTAAAACAATTATACATTATATCATCTTTATATATTTTGGTTGTAATAGTTTTTTTTCATCAAAAACTAAAACGAAATCATAAAATTCGATTTTGGAAAAAACATAGCCAAACTGTTAGGGCGCGTTTAGTTGGACTAAAAATACAGTTTTCAATTATACATTATATCATCTTTATATATTTTGGTCAGTTTTTTAGGTCGGTTATATAGGTTTCTTCTCACACCTTCAGACCAAAAGTTGACCCAGGCCCAACAGCCAACTAGAAATAAAATAGTATATAATAAATAAAGCAAAGGCATGAAAAATTAAAATGTAAATGCGGTGAACGTGGATCGAACACGTGACCTTTGATCTTCAGTCTGACGCTCTCCCAACTGAGCTATCCCCGCTTTTGTTAAACGATTAAAAACTGAACTAGTTAACCAAGACTCAGAGGGCTAATTGTAACTATTTTAATAGTTTAAAGTGGAAACTTAAAAATTAAAATGTATGCGGTGAACGTGGATCGAACACGTGACCTTCAGATCTTCAGTCTGACGCTCTCCCAACTGAGCTATCCCCGCAAGATGTAAATTTTGGATGATTATCATCTTTATATTGTAATTACATTTTATGAACATTATTTCTAGTTTTCCCGAAGTTATA